>JAJKFJ010021658.1:0-110025 GCA_027382625.1 Tetmemena sp. SeJ-2015
AGTCTTTTGAAGCCTTTGCTTCCCTTTTCTATTTATAGAGGCAGCTGGTCAAAGTTATAGCACAGAACATCAAAGGATTTTGGCCCCAAATTTAAGAACGCAGTCGTTTTTATTTCAGCTTTAAAAGTCTGGGAAAACAGCTTTTGAAAATTCCCGGTCACGTCTGATTTTTTCTTCGTGATCAACTTGAAATCTTAATTGCCCCAATGTTTAAACCTCATATTTAAATCATTCCTACTCGACTTATCGACGAGCTACCTCATCCCCTAAAATATTTACTTGAAAGGGAAGATAAAAACCCCCAACCGAAGCAGGACTTTGCAACGTCATGCTAGTTGTGTGTTGACATATTTTACTGACAGCTCCGCTCTGGACGAACCTTTTTCAGGATGTGCTCTGACATGTTTTTTATGTTCGCATTGATTTTGCAACTTAGAAAGTGACTTGTAAATGCTCCCACACTTTCGCGATTGCTGATCTCACTGACATTTCAACTCAGCCACGAACTTCCCAAAATTGGTTGTCGACTCTGAAGTTGAAAATTTTTGGGCCCCACCGACTTAAAAAAGGGTCCCTTCGTAGTGGAGTTAAACTTTTTGAAAACCGATATTACAACTTGTACTTGATTTATGTCAAATTTCAAAACCTTGTAAGCCCGGGGTTTTGTTCACACAGCCCTTTGAAATTTGGAAAATACTTTTGAAATGCTCTACGCAATAACGCAGTTTTTTGGAAATTTGACTTTACAGCTCGAACTTTTCCCACCTCAATCTCGAGTCGTGAATGTTAGGTCTGCTTACAACCATTTTTGAAACTTGGAAAAAAATTTTTGCAAGACTTTACAAGTTGTAAAACATGTGCAAAAATTGAAAAGGGGCTTTTAAAAGCCCAATTTTGAACTTCCCGTTTTTCAATTCGTTGTATAAAAAATGAGACAAAGCAATTTTTGCTCCACTGACAAGGTAAACTTTTTCCCCTCGTTTTTCAAAGGTTTGTAAAACTTTTTAAAGGGGTTTCGTTGCAAGGGCCAACAAGCAACTCAACCTTTAACCCCAAAAACTAATTTGGGGAAATTTTGATAGCCAAAGCATATGTGTAAAAGGGGTTTGCCCCAATAAATTATGTTTAAATTTTGGGACTTTAAAAATTTTGGTGCCCAATTTTAAAACCACTCGGGAAATTCTCCAGGAATAAGAAAATTTTGCTCCAATGATTAATAAAAAATATCCGATAAAAAATGAAAACCCAATTTGAGAAGAGTAATTAAATTGAAGCGGTAAATTGCAATGATAAAATAAAGGGTTTTAAAAAATTTGAGTGAAAAATTCGGTGAAAAAAATTATTAGTTGATTTTGTTTGAGTAGATAATTTAAGCATATGAAATTTTTAATGCAATTAATTATTAATTTAATAGCCCGAAAATTAAAGTGTAAATAAGTGGGAAATTAACTTGCTTTGGTTTTTTTAAGAGCCCCAATTTACAAGTGGTATAAATGATTGTTTTAATTGATTGTTTAAATTCGGGTATTATATTTATTTTAATTAAAATTGAATTAAATTTAAAATTTGGGTTTCTAAAAATTTTTTTAAAACATTAAATTTTCTAATATTAAAATATTTTAAAGAAATTTTAATTAAAAAATTTTATGAAAATTTGGGAAGAAAAAAAATTTTTTTTTTTATTTAGAAAAGAATAAAATTTTAATTTAAAAAATTTTTTTATTTTTTTTTACTTTTTGATTTAATTTCAAATTTTTAAAAAAGAAATACTCATATTTACTAACTTAATAAGTATAATTTATTATTCAGTTGCTTCATTATATTTGATGATGAATCTTGGAATTAAATATCAGAATATATAAGCAAGCAAATTGATAATTAAAGAAAGGGAAATTAATGATTTTTTAATTTCATTCAGCTTCCTCTGCCATCCTTCCGAATGCTGCTCCTCCGTCAACTTTTCTGTAAGTCTAAGTAGGACCGTCACCTCCCTCTTATGCTACATCTCTAAGTTCAGTTCTTAGTCTTTTTGCCAACTTCATATTTCTAAAGCAGCAATAAACTGCAACAGCAATTAGCCCCACGATGACAAAAAAGATAATTCCCACAAATTATTTTCCTCCCATCGCAGTTCTTGAGGGAACATTATAGCTGAGATTTAAATTGAAATCCTTGAATGCTTAAAATTATAAATGAGGAGTTGCAAATTGAGGGAAGTTTAAATGACTAAAACAGCCCTGAATCTAAGCTTGTTCCAAGCTAATCAAAAGTTAATATAAAGTTTCATGCTTTATGATCTTCAGAGCACCTCACAGTAGCGAGATAAAAAGCTGTCTTCAAAACTACAAAATACCAAATATCAACTTCAAAAGATTTTTATCGCTTTTAATTCTGTTCTGAACAATGAAAAGCAAAATTTACAAATATATAAAGTCCTAAATTTTTAACTTGAAACGAAGGTGTAATAGATATTTAAATTAGACACAAATCACCTCTTTATTCGATTCCAACTTAATTACTAACCCTCTTTTCTATTAAATTCTCAGCTATAATTACCACAGGTCTATAAGGCACCGCAATCTACTTATCGTCAACTATTGCGATTATATTAAACTAGTATTCCTAGTTAAATTCAATAGTTGTCTTATATTCCAATCCTTCAAACTGAGATTTACTATCACTTAAGTCTATATTTTCATAAGTCACATCGGAACTTCGCTTTATTGAACATAATGATTAAGTAATGTTTTAAATGTATTTAAAGATAGATAGATAAATTAATTGAACAAACTTAGTCTAAATTTAGTGCTTAATTCTTAGTCCTTGCAAGTCTGTAACGAACTGACTAAATTGGATCTGTCAAAGCTATTAAAAATAAATTTTTAATTCCGTTTCTGAGGTGATAAACTGGCTACCATTAGAATTTAAACTCTCCCCTATGTTAAAGAGTAGGCGAGAAAGAAATATGGCCTCCGTTGAGTGAGATATATTCTTCTTTGATCTTTAAATCCTAAGGAGTCAAATACTTAACCATGATAGTGAATTCACTACTCTTAGTTATCATAGATGGCTAGTCTGTTGAGGTAGCTTCATTTGTAAAAACTGACTCCACTATGATATAATGAATGCCACTTAGGTCTGTGAAATGCTCTTGTTATTTACCATTCAAGAAAGCCATTTACATAATGCTAGTTTCTCCAACTTTTATCTCTTCAGTTCCTTATTAAGCCTTTACTAGTTTCAAAGTATTTAAGCCAACACAGTTTGAGTATGTTATCTCAGTAACTTTGCCTGGTTGAGGGTCTATTTAGAACATTATGAAGGAGTAAGTTTGAGGATGAAGCTGCCCAAAATGTTCCTCTCCTGGAAGAAGCTTTATCACCTAGCTATAGGTAACCGTCACATACACTAGTCCGGATTGATTATCAGTGTCTTTTAAATTTTCGTCTTGAGGATCAGCTTCTAACCTATTTTTATGCATGTTGTACTTCAATACTATGTTAAAAGTTACTATATCATGATATGTTCATATAGCTTCCTGATGGGAGTTCTGAATATCTCTTAGCACTCTAAGCAATATACTGATCCTTATCCCATGGAATTGGAGAACTGTAAACTTTAGGCCCTACTTGCCCTTCGAGCATAGAATCATTGAATCGTTTGTCCTTTGAAGAAAAATAATTCAATTTCTTTGACTCTATGGTAACTCTAGTTTGAGGGTAAAAATTATTAGTCTTTGATCTGACTGTAATTAGAACAGTGAATGTTCCAGAGGGCAAGTTAAACTGAAGATTCTTTGTAGCATCATCCTTATTATGGAAATAAACTGCTTGTGGGACTCCATCATAGAGAGATAGGAAGGTTACTCTTTGCTACAGTTGAAGAGATAATTCCGCGCCCTCGTCGTGACTTGCCTCGATAATTAGATAGTAGTTCTAATCAGGATGAATAAATTTATCAGGAGAAGATTCCGCAATATTAATTGGGTCGTTGTTTCCTCGTGATTGCACGTAGAATGCTTGGAATGTTTCAGCTGTAAGGCCCAAATAAAATATGATATATATTTTCTTAAACAAACTTTATAGAACTTATTTTAGTAAATTGGAGATCCTTTGATAACGGTTGGAACTATTAAAGCTGGGTCTTCTGATTCTAGTATGAATTGGAAGATTTTAATATCACCAGGATTGAGTGACACGATTTTATTGTCTCCTACTCTAAGTAAATTTTTAAATAGTCTACTGTCGCTAACTGAATTTAAAGTGAGAGTATACATCGCATTTGAAAAAATTAATTTTATCGTAATGAAAGTGTGGTTTTGACTCCTATGAGATAGTAGCAGTCTACGCAAAAATCTCGATCATCCTATAGGATTAAAAGATCCTTACCATTAGCGATATTGGTAGAATTAATCATCTCTACTCTCCAAATGCTATGATCATGGTCAGAAGGCAGTTTGGAAATAAACTCATCGTCATTAGGGAGGAATAAAATTTAAATTTCTAGACTAGTAGTTCTGCAAAGCCTTATTAGACTTACAACTAAATCTGAATATCATTTTGACTCCAATGATAATATTAGAAATAGACGATTTCATTTTAATCTTAAGAGTGTTTTATTGGAACACCACTGCCTAAGGAAATTATAGCCTCTATTTCAGAAGTAATAGAAAGTAAGAAAGAGCTCTCTTTAACTCCATAGACGCCTATAACGTAGTTTCCCTCCAAAGTGTCGATATGATTCTAAGTAAAGAAAGGAGAGTCCAAATTCAAACTTATAGTTAGTATTTATAGGAGTTGGAGAAATTAATTTTGCAAGAAAGTATTAGTGATATAATTTTAGCTTCTAATTTTTTTTTATATAAGAAAAAGCATCATTAATTATCCTAATTTTACTTCATGCTAAAAATTATAAAAGATTGTGATTTTACTTATTTTTGATAATTTTTTTAAAAAGTAAATAACTGCTTTAATAGCTAAGTTCCTTGAGGAGCAATGATGTGAAAGTCCTTGATAGTTGGTAGCTTAGTTCCTCTATTCAATACAAGCTCGACAGCATCATTTGATTGCCCAGTGATGCTGACTATCATGGTACAGTTAGTGCAGGTTTCTTTGTATAGGAAATACTGATAATCTCCTTCACTTACACCTCCATAAATAGGCTGCTTGTTTTGAACTTCAGTCACATTTGTGTAAACTGCAAAATTGTAGATTATAGTTTAGTCTTTTGTATCTTTATCAGGAATAATCTTAAAGCTTATTATGCACTCATCTGTTAAAAATAAATTGGAGGTACACTAAGATTCATGAAATTTTGGATTTAGGTATTTAAGACTTTCAACGTCTGAGTGTTTAATTTTTCAACGGATCTGTTGCTTAATGGTGATTAAGTGAAAGATTAATCAAGTCTTTGAAGATTGAATTCAATCACTTTGGAAATAATTTTCACATATTATAAATAAAGCTATTTCTAAATGTAGGCAGAGCCTTGCATCAATTACAGAACTGCAAAAATATCTGAGGGTTCTGACTTCTACACTCTCAGGAAATAAGAGGCAAACGAAGAATTGCTGAGGATTGAATGCTTAGACTAACCAGCATAAATCCTCTTTGGCTTCTAAGTATCATATTCTAACTCTATCTGAGCACTGCATCCTGAAAGTGTATTGCAAAGGACACCAATATATAAAATGCACTTATTGTCTTCTGAGTATCCTAGATCTTAAATATTTTTTCTTTTTTTCAAATAGACTATAATTTTAAATCTTAGCAAGAGGGATTCTTTTACTTGATTAGATCTATTGGGATTAAAAGATTTTTCCCTTGAGTAAAGTTTCCTCCTGTCTGATATTAAGTAGTAAAATCACTTTATCCTTTCTTGGGATAAGTATTCTCATTATCGATGCTAACGAAAATGTCTTGATGACCCTTTGTAATCAATGTAAGTCTGATGTCTTATGAATTATCTAGGAGGAAAATATTATAAAATTAACTGCTAGAAATGCTTAAAGTAAGTATACTTTTGTGATTCAGTTTTAAAGAACTAGAAGCCTTAAGAATTAAGATGAGGGATCTTATCCACTAGTCTCCAAGTGACTGAGAAAGAGTAGGTTCTATCGATGAATATATCTAGGAAGTTTTTATCAGGCACCATGTATAGGTAGTAGGTTCCATTTCTATGGTAATTCTCATCAGTTGAGTTTATTTAAATTGAATGGCTTCCATCAAATGACAAATCTGCATTCTTGGTGGTGGGCATTTTCCCGTGCTTTATATAAGTTCTGCATCCATTCTCTAGCATGTTAACCGATATTGCAATTGTTTGATTCTCATCATCACCGATGTCAACTGCAAATTGAGCATAAAACCTTTCATTTGAACTTCTCAGGTACTTAGTGACTGGAACTCCTTGATAAAGAGTCACTGATTTCATATATCTATCATCTACCTTCTCTTGCTCAAGCTTGCCTAAGCTTCTATTCACATTCACTATTACGCTGTAGGTAGAGTAAGAGTAACCAAATACACCTATATAGTAAGTTCCATCCAATGAAGTTGTATTTTCATCCAAACTGAAAGTCACATGGTCAACATATTTAAAATAGTTAGAATCATATGCTCCAGTCCTACTGGACTTTTTATCAAAATCTTCTTTAGTTGGGAAGGATGAGTTTCTAGAAACGAGAATATCACTATCTCCATGCAAGGGTCCTAGCTCAAAGCTTATGTTCGATATGTTTTATTCAAGAATGCTGAACTTATAGTACTTGTATTAATTGATCTCTACTGAGTCTATCATGGGAGTACGCTCTTGAAGTAGGATATGATTGTTTTAATTGTGAGAGACATGTAGTCTGAAGAAACACCTATCTGAATTCGGATTATGAACGACAATTACGTAATAACACTCAGTTCCATTGAATAAATCCTAACACTTCTTCTCATCATGATCAATATATCATAGATTAATTCAGAATTCAATCTGGCTTCTAAAGGTTTTGGAGGCTTTCTATTGGTAATTTCTAGCCCTCCCAGTTGACCATCATAGGATTTTACTGCACTCACTAGATACATCTATAAAAGAGATAAAAAACTAAATAATTGCGGTATATATTTCTATACCATCTTTATACTAAAAGAATCAAGTACAGCTATAACTCATTTTTATTTATAACTATTCTTTTCAATTCTCATTCCTTAATTATAGAATAGAAGTCTTAAACTTACCTTATAGCCTAAATCCTTGGTCCAAACTACTCTCATTATGCTATTTTTGTTGCTCTTCGCTGGAATGTATCTCTGAATGTAAATATCATGCGCTAAAAAACGTTAAAATATAGGCAATCTGAAAAATTTTGCTTATAATTTTTACCATACATTTTCTCGAGCACATTTTCAATCTTGAATAAGTAGTTTGAATGAAAAAGTCCAAGTTGACTATATTACTCTTCTTTCTACACTGCTTTGTCACACTTAGTGGAATGAATATTGCCTGACTTTTATGTGTAGTGTTGTCTTTATTATTGTTCTGCGTTATTTTTTTCATATTCTTCACAAACCATTGCGAGATAAAAGGTTTGGATCTAAAGAGCTGATAAGAGATCAAAGTTATAATTACTCTCTTAACTTAGCATGAGATGAAAGCCTTAGAGGTGAGACTACTTTTGCCATCTCGGGCTATTATAAGTTAAATCTTATCATTTCAGGGTCGTCAGTTCGATTTTGCAGATAAGCAAATCCATTCTATTCATTTACTATGTCTAGATCAAGAATTATTGTCTCAGGAAGATTCAAGAAAAGCTATACAAAAATTAATGCAAAAATTATTACAGTTTCTTTTTAAGACACTTGAGCTAAAAACGAGTAGAAATTAGCAAGAATTGGTATTTGTATCTTAGAGTCCAATGGAACCTTTTTGAATATAACTTTTTTAATGAACTTCTAGTCAAAACTCTCAACTCCTTAACTTGAAAAAGCATTTTGAGAGCTATGCACATTGAATGGCTCTATCATTATATTCTGACGAGATAATCCCTAAGCTTTTTTCATAAGAGGAGGCATTGGACTCATTCCTTGATTTTAATACTCGATCGGAGTCATGAGAGAATCAGCTTTTTAGATGGAGATTTTTCAAAGTTTAGTTTGTAGAGGACTCATATCAGGCCTAGATGATGAATTTGTTATTAATCTGTCTTGGGATTAAGTAAATAAATGATTCATTGTTATCGTTAACTGAGGAACTGTCTTTGACTGCACTTCGTTGCAATCTATGAATAGCTCCTCTAACATGCTTTAGAAACGCTTTAAGTTAAGTGATTGCCCTCACTATCAATTGTTCCTTATCTTTTCAATGTCGCTTATGTTATAAAACTAAAAGTTATCATAAAAAAAATTATACAGGGTATAAAATGATTAGAGGGGGACTTTAATTTGCTACGTTTTTTGAAGTTTCTTTTGAGATTGTCCTATCTTAAATTATAAATATTTATAAAATTTAACTTTGATGAGAATAAAAATAATTATTATTTTAAATCGCCATATTTTAAGTTGATAAGACAGATATATTTTGGGCTTTACTCAAAGAATAGCCCTTTTTCTAGTACAATACTTGCAGTTTTCAACTATCAAATTTTAAGTTATTTAAATTCAAATAAAATGTAGCTTTATTTCTCTTTAGAGAATATTTTGGCATTTCTCTTTTGTCTAAGAAACCCAACATTAATAAATTTACATATACTTTAAATTGCCTAAATACTTTTACATTATCATGTAAAGTAGAAATAATTTACACAGAATCAAGATTATAGTTTAGGTTGGATCTGAAATAGTTTGCCATTTTATAATCAACTTTGATAGTTTATTTACTAATTTTACATTTTACACAAACTTCATCACCGAAAATTTAATGAAAATGAAATAAAGTATCAATGATAATAATCCTGAATAGAACTTAGTCTTTCTTCTTCATTGTTCTATATTTATTGACTATCTCCTTCTGGATCTACAAAATCGTTTTCTAAGTTTTCATTTGCTTGGAAATGATCGCTATAATGTTCTACATCTTCTAAATTAATATCTCTTAGTTAGGATTATTGATCAAACCTTTCTGTTATAGGTTTTAGGATAACAAATTTTCCTCATCCTCGAGTCTGTTTCTACTATTGGTTCGAACATTTGCACATGGCTTTAAGTAAGCATTCGCAAGAGGGCTGCTTTATAAAAAAGAAAAGATAGAAAAAAAAGTATTTATGAAGTTACTAAAAGATGTCTAGAGAGCATTTTAAATGAAGTTATAAGATGCCTAATTTTAAGATACTTCTTAATTTAATTCTGCTTCTTATACTGTGGCTCTATCATCTTGATTGCTAAAAATTATGTGATCTTGCAAGTAGGATTACTAAAGGATGTGATCTTAAATTGATTATTTCCTCCTAAAAACATTTTGATTTTACGCCTAAGCTTACTCATTAGTAACTTCTTAATAATCCTAATTGTTCTGTTGACTGGCTTCGACAACAGATTGGAAAATATCAGGAGTATTATAATTAGGAAGCTAAAATGATTGGAAGGACGAGGCTCTGTTATTTAGATCCTCGCTACTGTTCAAAAGCAAGTTCCTCTAGTTAATTCTTTGATGATGTGGAGTAACCTCACTATACCTTTCAAAATCATCTGAGTACTCAGTCATGTATCTGTGAGACTAAACCATGTCAGAAGAAGGATTTACTTATTCCAAGTTTAAAATCTCTACGATATCCTTTTTAAAAGGAATTAACTTCTTAGTTGATTTATTTCGAGTTGACTTTCCCACATCAATAAGTAACTAATCTCCGGGTGGGAGATAAATATCTTTTAGATGCTAAATGTGTTTTCCTATCTTCAACTTCGGATTTTTGCTTGGGTGATTTTTCTGCTTCTTCTTTAACTTTATTTTCTTAACTGATGGTTTCTAAGATAAACCTTCGATGTTAGTTGATCTATTATTGAATAATTCTAAGCGATATTGAGGTTTCTTAAAAATATGTTCATTTTTTTCAGATAATGAAACTGAAAAGAATTAAATCAAAAGCAATATAAATAAAAAGTCAAAATCAAAATATCCATTTAAACAAACAAATAAGCTTTATGGCCAGGCTCCACCTTTCTAAATAAAATTCAGTGTATTTTTATAAGGAAAATTTTCCTACTTTTCTTAGACCAAGACTTCGATTTGAATGGAATAGATTATCATCTATTATTATTTGAGATATTTTGTCTCTATTATTTTAATTTTTTACTTGATTATCTCAATATCTTAAGAGCTGATTAGATTCTGATGAGATTTATTTTTATGAGATAACACTATTGATGGGAAAATTATCTTCTTTTCATTTACTTGTTCTAATCTATGCATTTAATCTTGTTCTTAAGGCACTAACTCTGATTAATTTTTAGTATGGTTTGCTATCTAAGATGGAAATTTGCTATGATGTATGCTTTGTTGAGAGCTGTACCTTTTGTGGGCCACAAACTTGCTATAAAATAAATATGCCTCTATGTTGTCTGAGATGTTTCCTCAGAAGATCCATTCCGTTAAAGCCTTAAACTGTCCCCTCTTCAATTTTGGATTCTTGTTCTTGGATCCTTGGTATATCAGTTTTCAAAGGACCCCAAGAGCTAAGATCCAAGTCACTCGATAGCTTTCTATTCCCCATTATGCCATTCTTACCATCTACTTTGCTAAAAGATATAGCCCCAGCAACAACTTACTTAGCTATCTCTTAAGAAAAAGACTGGTTGCTTCTGCCAGGACTGGGACTATTTTTAGAAGTTGAAAGGCTTAAAATTTTGAGCTTTAGCATCTCTCTTCGCTCTCTATCTTTATAGGCAACATTACTGTCGAGTTTCTCCTTCACTAAGTTTATTATCTTTAGGTTTTGCTGTGGATTCATCCCATTGAAATAGCTGTTCTTAGTTACTAGCTTTGTTGTATACTACTCCTTGAGAAATATCTAGTACTCATCTGCTTGCTTTTGGTAAGTGTCAGTGAGAATTTGATAGATTTTATAGCACTTGCAACACAGGTAAGCGTTCTCGTAGTAATTCAAATTGAAACCCTTAGTCTTTTCTTCAAGTACCAGAAAACACTTGTCATTATACAGCTACTTCAGTAAATCATTAATATATCAATAACACTTGAAAAAAGGTAAGAGATAATTTTTATCATTGAAGATGTTTTGGTTGTTTTCTTTTTTATCCATGTCTAAGTTTTACAGATACTCGGTATCTTGAAGTCCTCCTGAGAGTATCTCCTTCCTTCTTAAGCGATCGATGTAAATTGCTCTTTTCATAATTCGATAGTAGAACTTCTGGTCCTCGTAAATATCAAATTATTTAGGCAGCAAAGTATTTTCTCCTTTGTTTGAGGAATCTATGATTGTCTTCTTTGGACTGTGAATTTCATTATATCTTTGAGATCCTAACATCATATCTGGAGTCCTAGTTTCTTCTCTATTTATATTTTCTGTTAAAATTATTTTAGAAATTATGTTTTCAAATGAAAATATCACACAATTTTTAAATAAATCAGAAGTCCTCACTATAAATAAAAAAAAATAATTTTATATGCTTGAAATTGATTAAATATCATCTCATTTAAATAAGATGAAATTGAATTAATAAATTTTTCTGGCATTTCGAGAGGAGTAGTCCTTCCTTATCTAATTGTATCTTCTGCGCTTGCAGCTTGAATTTCACTCTTGCTTCTCCTATTCCTTCTTTGCATAAATTTCTCGTCGTTCCTAATCTTAAAAACATTAAAGAAGAGTCTTGATTTCCTTGGTGGTTTCTCTTTGCATGGCTAGGACTTTTAGAATATCTCTCAAATATCCAAATGGCATTTGATTATATCCAAACTGCTCATCCACTTTACAATAGTCTCCATTTATAAATTAATATAACAACAATGAAAATATATAGAGTGAGTATATTCGATTGCACTTTTCTCTTTTCAAGTAGTTTAATTGATCCTTCACCAATCCAAAAGCTTTAGTCTACTTGACTAAGTTGCTTGCCACATTCATACTACTCTTTGTGGGGTGATTCTCCTGATGAGTAAGCCCTTTATCTTGCAGCAGTTTGAATGCACTAATTTCAAGTTCCTTCTCCAAAAGCAATCTGTTCGTAGTTACTTAAAATAAATGTGTTTTTAGTTTCAACAGAATTGAAATGTTTGAGAGTAAGAAATTTCCACTTCGAGTCTGTAAAATCGTGGACAAAATCTAGACAGGCTATGTTCAGCACTCTAGCTAGATTCTTCTTCTTGATAAACATGTTTATCAGGCGAAATACTACTTCAACTTGATAAATTATCTCTGGGTATTGCTAGGAAGGCCTGGATATTTCTTATATGTAGTTCATAAAATATATAAAAATGAGACTTATAAGTTTCTTTCAATGTGCTTGTCAGAAGTGCAAAATTAGTATTAGAATGCTAAACAAATTTAAACCCTCATATATATTACCACTAATGTGATCTATCTCTTCTTGAAGGTAGATGAATTTGAGTTTCTATATCTTATTGTGCCTTATGGTACTAGATCCCTTTTAGTTAAACTCTTACTGCTGGTCTAATTTAAATAAATAATTTTGTTTGTAGCTCATATAGATACTAAGAATTAAGCACAGGCTCATCTTTCATGAGAGATCTCTAGTCCGTATTTTTCTTTTCAGAATTCAATGTAACCCTGAAATAAAATTTGAGTAATCTTTTGATAAATTAAATAGATAAAATACTCCTCTGTGTCTACCTCCTCTCTTTCATTTAGTTTGTTTTTGTCCTGCCTTTTTCTCCTCCTGCTTTTTCTTCTTTTTATCCACTGCTTCCTTAAAAAGCCCGTCTAGCATATTTTTCTTAGCCAGGACTTATAGCATTTCGAAAATGAAGGGAACGTAGTTGTGCTTTCTGCGTTCATTTTCTGTTTTCCAACGCTGGTTCTTCTCAATTTCTTGCTACACTTTGAGCTCTTAGTTTGCGATAGACTGAATTATCTGGTTCAAACTCGCTTGCTTCGTTTCTTAATTCTATTAAGAAAGCTCTTCAATCTCACCCTAAACTGGAGAAAAGTCTTCCATGGCTTCATCAGAGTCAAGACCAAGTTGCTTCATCAAATAGGTCTAAAGCAACTTCAATCTGTTCAGCTCTTTCTCAGCTTAGTCCTTCTTATCTGCAATTACTGCCAGCAGATTGAATCTAATCTCAGATCCCTCGTACTTTTGAATTCTCTTCTAAATTTGCTCTCTTGCCAAGGCCAACCAGTTTTCTTCAGTGCACTCCCCAAATGTGATAGGGCCTGGTTACAGTCCATCGAGCTCATACAGCTTGACCATTGAAGGGGATATACGAAATGAAATGAAAAACATCCTCCTATTTCCCACCTGAGAAACTTTGTTCAATCTCGAAGGGCTCTTGTCTTGCAAAGCTATTATGCGCTAATCTTATTGCCTCTGAATTACCAATTGCCCATCCCTTATCCTTGGGGTTCATTTCAATTGAAAAGTCTCTTAGATTTTTAAGTTCGGACCCTATGTCAATATCTTTTGTGCGATTCATCAAAATTGAGCAGATAGCTTGAGTTGCACATGCATTGTTTATAACTTAATTTGCAAAAAACAGCTCTGGATCATAGTTTGAAAGTGTTTCTCTTTTCTCGGGATATTATATCCACTTAAAGAGGAAGATCAGTCCGTAAATTGGCCTATTAAGCGGTAAAGAAAAAGTTAATGAGCATTACTTTATTTGGTTAAGCTCCTCATCATCCAAAGAGATAAGTTCCTCAACTTGAACGCCTTTCACACCCACTTATCTCATCAACTCTGTGAAAACGCCTAAACAAAGAAATGTCAATCAAAAGATGCTAAGTATTTTTAAACAATTGTGGATTCACATACCTGGATCTGACTCTATTGTGCACCACTTGCCACTCATTTTTGTCTACTAAATTTGTAATGCTTATTTATTTTGATTTCATATTTCAATGCTTAAATTTAGTAATACTAATCTCATAATCATGATCAATAGTCAACCTAGTGAATTAGCCATTATTGGTGCCTCTCTTAAATGGAGAGTTTGAATCTGTAAATTCAACTAATTTTGCCTATACTTCAACAACACAAGCTTGTGAATCTCTTGTGCAAATATATATTTCAACAATTTAAACAAAAGGCTGCATAGAGATCTGGCTCACTCCTGAATGGTGAAAGTGTGAACTCAATTTTAATGTCCTCATAGCTATACTCTAGCTTAGGAACTTTGTACAAGAAAATTCTTTGATTAGTCTGCCACATGCCGAACATTTCCGAATAGGAATCTTCCAGAGTGGGAATATCGGTATTGCTTTACTAGAACTCCTTGAATTTAAGAGAGTAGGTGCTAGTAGCCTCTCCCTTGACGCAAATGTAATAGTTACCTGTAGGTTAGTTCATTCTGTGAGTTCTATACCAAGGTCTAAAGTCCATAATCAGCTCATCATCACCTTAAGGGTGGCCTTGGAGATCTTCCCAGTTATTAGGGAGAACTCCCGCGCTATGCTTCATTTAAACTCGGCCAGTGTAAGTTGTAAGGATAACTTAAAAGTCAGTATCTGCCTCCCTCACGTAGTAAGAGTAGCATTCAGCTTTTTTAATAGGAAGTATATTTTTTACATTCCTATTAAAATGATTGCCACTAATCGAACCCAACAATATTTACACTTTAATTAGTTAAAAATATCATCTATCAAGTCTCCATTAAATACCTTTGGCACAGCCTCTGAGGTGTGAGCCAATATTCTGTAGTAGCCAAATAATTATAAAGAATATGTAAAGTCTGCTTCTATGATGTCCATGAGAATCATAATTTCACATCCTTTACACCAAGCATTATTTGGGAAATTTTCTCTGTTCAATCTCATAACTTGTCCTCTCTTCCAAGCTGGAATGCTCTTGCGGTTGCTTAAACTACTTGAGGGTAGGTCCTTCTCGTTTTCTATATCGGTCGAGACTGACAAGGAAAAATCGTGTACTTTTCCCTCCAAAGAAGAGCCTTGAATTATGATATGGTCATCGTCCTTAATCTCAGCAGGTAATAATTATAAGATATTTGGAATCTAAAGATCCTTGCTTCATTTTGGAGAAGCTGAACTTAAAACTCTATTCCATCCTCGAGAAGAAATTCAGCTGAGGTCATGGACATAAGTTGGAGTGAGCAGGTTTCCTTGGGGCAAACAATTCCGACATTGAAGAAATCGCCTTGTGTAACATCGCTATGGTGAATAGTGCAGGTGTCTCTACCATAAGAGGCGCACTACCACTCACTATCAGCACTTGAATTTGGGTACAAGTTTTCCTAAAGAGACTTTATGAAAAATGCTTAACTCTTACCTTTGAAATATATATGTCAGGGTCAGAATAGTCATCAAGTGGGATAGCCTTCAGTATATCTAAATCTTTCATAATAATTAATCTTCTTATTTATTAAAGTTTATTAGGTCGGTTCCATTGACGTATTCATGTCCGACTGAAAGTCTTATATAGTAATTAAGGGTTAAATTTCACTTTTCTTAATTAATTGAATAAAAAATGGAATTTTTAAAGTACCAAAAAGCATTACCTCCCTAATTTTCTCCCTATTGAATTTAAACTTTTTCGATGACCTAGCCAACTCTCATATCTGAGACTTTTTGTTGCATCGAATTTTAGAATAGAAGACTCAGTATACCAATAGTAGGTAATAATCTCCTTAACCCTTGAGGTGAAAGATTTTGTTTAGCTCTCATTTTTCGAGAAATTTAATTTCAAATTTTTAGTCTTGTATTCAAGTAAAGATTCAACTACTCTAGATTGAATTGAAGATTAATGATTGCAAATAATTTAAACATGGATTTTAAAAATTTCAATGAAGTAAGTACTCATAGACAAAACTTTCATATTTATTTGTTTACTTCATTTGCCTTTGTAAAGAAAGCATAGGCATGAGAATAGTAATCTTATATTGATTTAGGACAAGGGATACACTAGTGAAAGTGGCAAAGATAAGTAAAACAAGAAGCTAACTAATTAAAATTAGAAATTCAATTTTTAATAGATTAAGTTTTAAAAATTGAAAATTATTATTCTGTTAGAATAATAAAATAAGTTATTTCTTAAACCAATTTAAGTAGATCTTTTTATTAAATAAAATGAATAAGAAGAAGAATATTGAAATAGAGAATATGGATAAGTTTACTGATATTTATTTTAAATAAAAGAGGCACTAATCTAAATTAAACAGGTCCCTAAAGTGATTAGCTCTCTGCATAGGAAAGATTTTAATAAAAAAAATAATTCTGATTTGAACGGGAGAAAGAGTTTCCATTGAATGAAAGTGTATCGAGTTATCATTCAGACTAGAAAGAGCGAAGTTCCTTTAAAGGTTTAATTTTTGGATTTGGAGCTGCTACTTGCTATGGCCTTCTGATTTGCTCCGTGAAGGTTCTATTTAAATTTAGCCATATCACAGTTTTTGAAATCTTGTACATGAGATCACTAATTGCAGTCGCGATTCTCTCAATTATCAAAGAATAATGTAATTTTAGAATTATTCAAACCATTTATGTGATTTTTAAACTTTTGAATTCAAATAAATTATGAATTATGAATTAAAATGATCATTAAATTATTTGATGATATCCTATGGCAGCAGAGAGTGTCTCCATTTGAAGTGAGAAGACAAATAAGCATTTATTTGTTTATTCGCTGCATTTGCGGATTTGTGGGATTTGCAGTTGAATTCTTTGCTATAAAGTACACTGACCTTTCAAAGATAGTGATAATTCTTTATAACCCGTTTCTCACCTCTATAATGAGCTATCTTATGATAGGAGAAAAAGTTAACAGGCACGACATTTTCAGTTTCTTCTTAAACTTACATAGATTCATAATTTTATTTTAAGTTATAATGAATTGTTTAGGAGTAATAGGAATCGCCCTTCTTGTTGATCCATTTGCTTAGTTTCATGATATCAACGATATTTTGGGAATATTTCTTGCTTTTCTCTCAGCTACTATTTTCAACATAGGGTTTATTGCTCTACGAAAAGTAAAAAAGGAGCTGAACTCTTGGACTATTGTGTTTCATTTTGCACTGGTAAATATGTTCTTCTCTCCCAGTTTATTTTTGGCTGAGAAATCTTATTAACTAAAACACGACAAGCAAGTGTATGAATTCGAATGGCAGAGTGGCTCATTAGTTCTCTTCATTGGCATTGTTACAGTAATTGGAAACTTAAATATCTCAAAGGGTTAGATTAATACGTATTTGTTAGAATAAATTAAACCTTAATGAATTCAACGAATGACTTTTAGGACTCTTCCCAAAATGACTTTGTTCCATTAAGATTCCCAATCCTCGCGATTAAACTCGTCGAGATTATTTTTCATCTTTCTTATATCTGAAGAGGCTCCATCAGGGTTCTGAGGCTTAAAAAATAATTCAAATGTGCTCGAACTTCTTAAGAGTGTCGAACATCTATTCGCACAATTCGTCTGCATTGGAGAAAAGCTTTCCATTATTGCCTTCTTAAACTAACTCATCAATGCATTAGTACCTGTAAGCTAGGCATGGAAGTTTGGCTGCAAACATATCCACAACCTTCATAGGCAAGTCAAGTCCACTTGAGGAATAGTGCAGGCAAACTCCAAGATCGCAACTAGCCACAATCTTGGGGTAGTCATAATTAAAAAGTAAAAAATACACCTACAATTAATCATCAATCTCAAGCCATAAGGTCTTGACATTAATATCTTTCCATTAAGTGTTCCTCTAAGTGAAGATCTGTTGGTAATGATCTTTCTATGGGCCTTTTCCAGTCACAACAACTTAAACTTAGGGGAAAGAGATCTTCAAATAAAAAATAAGAGAAGGATTTGGAGATTTTCGAGAGCTGGTCAAGTTTTAATATTTTACTTAATAAAAAGATATGCTATAAAATACAAGCAATGAATGAATTATAGTAAAAATAAATAAATAAAAACTTAATTATTTTTTATGTTTATAAAAAGTTTTTCTTGAAGCTTATCTAGTGCTTGAATCATAACCATGAAATCCTCATCAGGAGTATAAGAAGTTGAACTAATGATAAGAGCCTTTCTGTTTGATTTCAAAACATAATCGATCATAGTAGTTTTCAATATCATATATAAAACTATAGGGTTTATTAAGAGGTCTAGTCGTCGAATTCAGTGAGAATAGTCTTACTAGGTGGCTCTTTTTCATCTCTTAATCCATATCTTTTGAGCAACTCGTGTTTCTCTCCAATTGAAAGTTGCTTGAACTTTTTGGTTGCAAGATCGTATAATACACAAATGGAATTAATAAGGATTAAAATTTTTGAATTTAAAATACTGATACTACTGTTGGCTATTCATTAAGCCTGAGTTTATGTTTCAAGTCCATAGCCATAGCCTTTGATACGCATATATGTTGATCTGCAGCTAGCCTGCCAAAGAACAGCTCATATGCTTTGGCTCCTGCTACAATATATTTGTTGACTCCATTCACTCTCATTATGCTATAACCATAGTTGTGCCAGTCCACAATCACTCTTTGCTTATTAAGTTTCGACAGCTTTAAAAATGCTAGAGTAGAAAACAAGGGAATAGAGGGAGGGTTTTGCATCACTACATAGTCGTAGTGCTCTGATTAGAATATCCATACCAACTATATGAATTAGATTATTATTCTAAGGATGGCGTAAACTAAGTACAGAGCTTTTGGAAGCTTCCTCAACTTATCGATGAGCTTTGTTGAAATATATCTTGTGTGGATGTTTTCCTTTTCCTAATGATAAAAAAAAGCAAATGAGTCTAGGGTAATGAGTTGCCTCTATATCCAATCATATCCACTTCATAGTCTGTCAAAGTTGCTAAAGAGAGTGCATGATTTAGCATTCTGGGAGATCTATCTAAGTCTCCAAACACTATTACCGCACACCTTGGTTTTCTTGAGTTTCTCTTTCTGCAAAGTGACATTTTAAAATAGTAATTATATATTAAAGATAAAGTTATGGAATCTAGAAATAATTAAGACCTACAGCAGCGGTCTCTGAATTCATCAATAGATCCTTAATCTGTGCCTTCTTCTAGCAGCAGCTCAGTGCCAAGCCAGAAACTCTCCTCTAGAGTGCCTCAGAGTTAATCTTCAAGGAATGATCCTCAAAGCTAATTGTAAAAAGGTGGGAGCAGCGCAGCAAGTGGAAGCTAGAATGATACAGCAGGGAGTGGATAAGCAGCAGGGCCTAGACTTTTTATAGCAGAAAAAACTGACATAGCAGGCCAAGTTACTTTTGGAGAAAATTGCATAGTGCATCCAGGCTGCAGCATAATTGCGGAAGGAGGTGATATACACATTGGCGAATTTAACATTATTGAAGAAAAGGTGAGAATCATCAATAGAGTTAAGAAAGATGAAAGTGGAAAGCCTATCAACACATTATATTACAGATTTGGAGTGATATGAATGATATTAATTTTAGACTATCAAAAGAGATATGCATATAGGAAGCTACAATGTATTCGAAGTACACTGTCAGATTGATACTTCAGACATTGGTGATATGAATGAGTTTCAACATAGGTGTTAAGTTTATGAGAGCAAGATTGAAAATTCTTGTTAGATTAATGCATGTGTGACAGTTCCTAAAGGATCCTATCTTTAAAACTAGTCTGTAGTATTCGACGATGGAAAAATAAGGATAAATCAAGAGCCAAATGAAGAAGCAAAGAAGATAAGCATCAAAGAATTATGCACATTTTTGTCAGAGCAACTACCAAAACATAACAGAGAAAGAAAGAGATGACTCAATTAATTTGAATTATACTTAAAGTCAATAAATATTCAAGCAATTTATATTGGAAACTATTGTGTAAATAAGACCCTTTTTCATGAGAAAGCCGCTAGAGCAACCGCCTACTACAACATGGAGCTCCTTTATACTTTCATTTTTGATTTGTTCGTGTCTAAGACAACCTTCAGCTATACTGAACTTTCTGGAGTTAGTTTAATAGTGTTGGGAAATTTGTACATGTATTATGTAAATAGTGAGTGAAATTAAGACGATTCTATTACTTAAATTAGAAGTGTAAAATTCTACTAAATATTTTTCAATTGTTTGACTAACGACTTAATTATATTTATTTTAATTAAAATGGTACGTTTAACTTTACCATCTGTTAAAGCAGCAGCTATTATTGCTATTTCAAGCATACTGGTTTTACTTGGAATAGCCAATGCTTAAACTTCTTATTTTTTCTATCGCAGAGTAATTAGCCTCTTAAGTCGATCCTACCACACCCCCGAACGGAAACAATCAGACCTTGGTGAATTTTGACATAGATATAAAACAGATCCAAGAGATAGTTGAGAACTAAATGCATATAACTCTAAGGATTATCGAATATACAGAATGGATTGATGCTAGACTAGCATATGCAAACAACTCCAAAGTTGATCGCTAGTTCAAGGACTATAAGCTAGACATCAGCGATGTGCGCTACAATATTTGGAAACCTAGTATAGCTTATACTGAGTTGAGTAAGATTGACAACATCACAGAAATCGCTTACCTCTTTCAAAATGGCACTATCACCTATTTCAAGGAACTTATGCTCACGCTTACTTGTGACTTTGACTTTGGAAACATGCCATCAGATGCTCATGTGTGCCTTACCACATCTTATATTCAAAATGAATTCAATGATACAGCTTTCCTAAAATGGGTAGATAGATCCAGCAAGTCAAGGAATCAAAGATATCTCACATGGGATTTATCTCTCTCGTTTGATAATTAAGTTGAAGTTAGGGCTAAGACTTAACCTCAGGGGGTGCGATCGGGTATTCAATTTAAACTAGCATACGCGAGATCACCAAACTTTTACAACAAGATTTTTATAGTGCCTTCTATCATATTAGTCATCTTAGCCTATATTACATTTTGGATTGATCCTAAGAAAGCACCCTCAAGAGTAATCTTAGCAATCACAAACATCAACAGTGCTATATCCCTGCTGATATCAACGAATGATTACATGCCACAAGTATCATATTCTACCTGGCTTTCAAACTTTCTGATATGGAATTTGATTTTCACTATCCTTCCAATCATATAGTACGCTAAACTTAGCTTGCATGTTTAGTTGTTTATTTCAATGTTTATTCGAATTTATCTTAAACGCATCTATAAAGTTTTATGATCAAGTAGACCAAGAAATTACAGACTTGAACAATGAGTTAATTGCCCTATCAGAGAAAGTTGAGAATTCTGAAGTACCAGATTAGCTGCTATAAGACACTCGAAAATTGTTGGCTAGACAACTAAGACAAAAGATAGTTGGTGGAGACTTCTTGCAGATTGAGGACTTTGAGATTATAGAATTATTATTGTAAATTAATTGATCGACATGAAAGACATCAATATAAATTACGTCAAGAAAGATGAAAATACTTTGATAAGCACTACTACTATCCTATAGTAAAGCAACACACCCTACTTCTTTCAATGTTTATATTTAGAACTAATTAAATTCAATATTGATTTTGAATGTTGCAGGAAAGCTAAAAGGTATCACAGACCCACTAAGGAATCTCCAGATGGTAGATCAAGTGTCAAAAAGAGAGGTAGGGCTATGGATAAAGATAAAGCTATCCCTGATGAAGAATTAGAGACTCTTCCCAAAGACCCAGTCAAGCTACTGATGTTTACCATTCAAAGGAAAAAGTAAACAGACAAAAAAAGAAGGCCTACAGAAGCTCATGCAATTATGCAAACACTAGAAGAATTTACAAAGAGCGCCACTACTAATTTAAATTTCTAATCTTTTGAATTTTTATCAAGAGATTCTTTTAAGACTGAGAAAAATTATCCGCAAAGAGAATAGCTTCCTGTATGGAATGACTGAAGCTATTTACTACAATTTTGATGTAGTATTTCGCTATCTCTACGCTGCAGCTTTCCTTCTACTAATGGCAGGAGAATATCTTGACTAGATGTCTTCGAATAATGGGAACTCCTTCCTTGCAGCTGCTATAGTTGGAGCTTTAGTCCTCATTATCGCACTAATAATTTCGATGCTCATTTATAGAAAGGATACAACCAATCTGTCATTAGTCAAAGCAATAAAGTTGATAAACGATTTTAATTAATATAGGATAAGTTCTATCTGTTTTGCTTCTGCTTCAAGGCTAGAAGTCTTCTCGATAACTATGATTGAGTATGCCTATAGGAATCTATCAAGTCAATCTCTGATATGCTTTAAACTATTGATAGAAACCAAGGATTTTTATTTACCTTTGAATATTTAGCAATTCTTTAACTTTTCTCTAATTTGAAATGAAGAATTTTAAAATCTAAAATAAATGGACTATTCACCAACTGGATGCAATAAAGCCTCTCACCAATCTTCTTTTTCTAGTCATTCAAGTTTTTAGCAAAACTAGTTAGAAATCTTAAAAATGTTTGATTCAGATCAATTCTGTGATTTAATCTTAAAAGTTTACTCATCAGAGAACAAAAGCAAAGATGATGTAGTCACCAATAAGTTTTAAAATGATTAAAATTATATTATCATAAATAAATACGAGCCGATAAAAAGGTTGAAGACTCGCATACAAGTTTTTTAATTGGGTGCGAGGATTATAAATCTTTAACTCGATTTTGAATTTTTTATCTTAAAAATAAAAAATTTATGCTTAAAAAGCGCTATATGATCCCAAAGTTTAAAACTCTATAAATTAAATTTTTTGAAAATACTATTATATTTTTAATCAAAATTGGTTTAATTATTTTTTTGACACGTGCCAATATAAATATAAAAGCGGCTTGTTTTTATGTTTATCACTTTGTTGAATAGTTTCTATTCCCTTAATTATTATCAATATAATAAATAAGATTAAAATTAAATATGCATTAAAGTTCACAAACTGATCTTAGCAGCACATAGTGAATTTTTTAAGCAGTAACTTTACAGTCACCACTGGAGTTTGAACAACTAAACCTACGTACATACTAAAGTTTAAAAATAAAGAGGGAAATAGGTCGCAATTAAATCCACACACAAAACTTTAAGACTAGTGAGTAATTCAAAAAATATTAATTTAAATAGCAAACCGATTCTGAAAACTAAAAGGAAGATTAATTCTAAAATTTAATGCAACTTTAAAACCAAACTAATTCTAGAGGTGAGTAAAATTGATGTTCTAGAAATTAAGGAAGTGTCAGATCTTAAAATGTTTTACATTTTAATTAAGTACCTATATTGCTAATTGATCCAGTTAGACTAGCTAAGCATAGATGACTTAATGACTTTGCATGAGTTAGCTGATCGCTTCCTTGTTGAATCTTTGAAGATGCGAGTATATTGGAGTCTCTACCACTTATAAAACATTTTTAGTGGTTTGAAAGTATATCTTTGGTTCAAGCACTTATACCCAGAAGATGAGCGAGCACTCTAAAGTTAGAAAGACTTCATAAAGAGGGAGGAAAACTTAAAACACGTATTTTACTAGGGAGTATATTCAAACGAATAATTATGATTTGATCTGGAAGCCATCTCATAGATTCTCCTAAGTGGAGTAAAGAAAATGCTGAAGTTTAATCGAGACTGCTCTTAATAAAGAATGGTCTGGACCTAATTCCTATTCCATTAGGCAGTTGAGCTAGCTGATGAAGCTACATGAAGAGTAAGAGAGAATAAGAGATTTGAAATAAGCGAGTAGTATCTAATTGTTGATCAAAAGTAAAAGCCAACTGGATTTAAGAAAAATAAATTCTTATAAGATATGCTTAAAGATTGAAACATAATCTTCTTGCAAGAGGCTCAAAAACTTCAAGCCCTTGATTTTAAAATTATCTCACAAGAGAAGAATCTAATCTGGTAAAGGAATAATCTTTAGAAAAAATGTAGTAAAAATGAAAGGTTATTGGACTCTTGTACTCATGAGGTGAATTAAAAAATAGTAAAAGTAATAAACATATCAAATATAATGAGTCATGAGAAGCAAATAATTAAGTAAGAAGATCCAATTAATTTTCAGAATACTTTGATAGGTCGATGCATAGAAACTGATTTTGAAAACTCTGTTAATATAAGCAAAATTGTGATTACCTCATAATAAAAGGAGTCGAACATTTATTTTTCTTTGCACGCATCAAATAATTAGACTAACTGGAACTTTATAAAATACTTCAAGCATTATTCCAACACTATGTCAATTCAAAATGATTAAGATTCAAATGAAGCGGATGGATTTAAGTTTTGGAGAATCACTGTTGTTTAAATCGAATAAAACAATACTACTTTAGATAGTATAAAGTGGTATACATACAAAATACCGAATTAATATTAAGAATTAAAAGTTCCTTAAACTTGAAGCAAATATAAAGAATGAATTCCGGGCAAAAATTTTTATCCTAGAAAAGTTTTATTTTGATATTTATTAATTTAATAAAAAAAGTAAGCTCATAATTTTGCATTAACATATATTATCAAGATTTTAAGCCAATAAAGCTCTTTTTATTTTTCTTAAAATTTTTTTTTTATTTTGATTTCACAAAAAAAGATTATATATAATTCAAGGTTCGATAATTTATGATTAAATTTGATTTGTAAAATAGATATAGGTTTAAAGCAAGTTAAAATGTTGAATAATTGAAATATTAAATGAGTGAATCTAGCGATGAAAAATCTATCATATAAGAAGAAGGGTAGATCGTTATCCTCTATAATTTATTTATAAAAATCCTGAATTAAAGCAAACTGAAGTTGCTTCAAATTTTAGAGAGCGAAGAATTCCAAACTTTATTTTCTGACAAACTTACAAACACAGCTAAAAACGACATTTTGCCAATCTTACAAACTTTTCATCAGGAAACATAGAAGTTCTTAGAGGCTTTTAGAGATTCTAACTTGATTGAGAAGTATCTAGAGCTTAGAGATTTATTTTAATAGATCAGCATGGAGAAATTAAAGAAATGCAAGATGAAATAACAAGACTGAACTTAGTGAATGAGTAACTTCAGCCAAACATGAATGACAAATCTGAGGAAAGCAGCCAACTTCACTTTAAGGAAGAAGTTTATGATGTGATTTCAGAGAGTCAATCATATAGATCAGTCATTTTTTATTATGTAGGGTATTTATTGCAAAAAGGATAATTAAAATTTTAATTTGGAAAATGATTTTTTAATTTGTTCATCAATAAAGTTTTATACAATCAGGAAGAAAGCATTCTACTTTTAGAGGGGAAAGAATGAGAAAATATATAAAAATTTTCGTAAATTATAAAAGGCTCTGCGCTGATATAGTCTGTTCTAGTAAATTCAAATACAATATCCTACTTCAATAACTAGGAAAACACTGAACAACAATTAGCCAAAAAAGGAAGAAAAAATAGAAGACTTAGTTTCCAAGATTACTGAAAATTTTTTCTTTGCTTTTAAGATATAAGTCCTAGAAAATCAGATATAGGATTTTTAATCTAAATTAGCTTTAGAGAAAAAGCAAAGAGAGAGGGAGAGAGAACAGCTATAATTAAAAGAAGAATTGCTGGTCTAAAATTAAAATTTGATCCATATCAAAAACCAAGAGATTGCTAATAAAGAAGCCAGCATTTCTTAATTAAAGAAAGAGCAATGCCAACTTTAAGAAACATCAGAACACCTTGAGAAATTAGTTGAGAGTTTGAGAAATGAAAGCAGAGATTTTATTTTTAATCTTTTACTATAAGAGATGCTTTAGCTAAGAATCAGTATTTGTAACAAGAAAATAAACAGCTTAAAAGAAAAATTAACAGCTCTTCAGGAATACAGTCACTGCTACAGTGTGGAAAAATCTAGACTCAGATTAGAATTATCTGAATAGAAGGATAAAGTCATTCAGCTTCAAGCTTATATACAAAGCATGAATTATTTAAATGACTGCTCCTCACTTCCCAAGTAATGAAATTAGGACCACTCCCACCCCTCCTCAGGAAAATGATTTACACAGAAGTTTGAAGAAAGTTTAGCCTCTACTGTTCACTTAATTTTATATTTCTAAAATATTTGAACTAACACTCGGCAGGCTACAAAGTTTAAAATGTTTGACGCTAATGACAATTCTTCTTCAAATAATATTCTAGATTTTTCAAGTAAAATTCCTTCTAAGTATATTAAACCCTCAAATTCATCCTTTCAAAAAGATTCAGAAGAAAATAATCAAATAAATGTGAGTCCATCTCCTGCTCAAGACCTTTTCCATGTTTTGAATAAAAATAAACCTTAGCAAGGTTTCAAGAATTATCAACCATCAAAAGGATAATGATGATCTTTATGAACCTACTGAAGAGGCATAAATTTTTGAAGTTTAATTTATTTAATTTTGAGCCAAGTTTTATGAGATTGAAATCAAATAGTTTAAAAATTCCATCTTCAAATCAGAAGAAACTAATTACCCAATTCAATATGCATTTACTATAATCATGCTATTTGGAACATATAAAATTTTTATTTAGTAAGAAATTTTAAGCCTGATTTTTAATTAAATTAATTCAATCAAGCTGCCTCTCCTGCTTCAAACTAAATTTAATTACAAGAGAGTTAAAGTAAGCTTTTGTCTGACATAATTTAGAAGGTATCTTTGACTGGAGATTTCAAAAACTCAGAGATTACCTTACAATTAAACGATAATAATTTTGAACTGCTTCTTAAAAATAATAAAAAATAGAGACTGGGATCTAGTCGCAATAATGCTAAAATTAGTTTATAAATAGAGGGAAAGAATAATGAGGGTGTGCTATCTAGGAAATCTGAGAACAGTATTCAAAGCTTTGATTACATAGATTACTCTGCTTAGAACTAGCGCCAGCCTGTTTTTGAATATCTCGAGCCAGATTAAAGCATAAAGAGTTTTGATAAATAAGAGCTAGAGACATATGATGAGGGAATCATTTTTATGAATCCTTAATCAGCATTAACACACCAATAAACAATCAAAGCTTCATCTTCTGCAATTTTAAAAGAAGCATATACTCAAACAGATGATGTATCTACAAATTCATTTCTTGATTTCTCATCTTTTTCTATGATGTGGAACATTTCAATCCGATATTGACTCAAATGTTTGAAGAGACTAAGAATACTAAATAAGATCGCTTTTAACACTCTGGAAAGAGAATTTAAAAAATAACTAGCATAGATGACATAATTATTCAACCTGTGAAACTTTCTTTTGGTGAGAATATAATATTGAGTAATAATCATCCCTTAAATTAAGAAGATAGAATTTTCGGATTAGAACAGTAAAGGAGGTAAAGTCACAGATCAAGGTCTTCTATTAAATCTCATAAAAAAACTCTAATGCAGCTACAATCTGATCAAAATTTAAGAAATAATAAGGATTATATTCCAAGTGATAGAATAAGTATCACTCATCTATTAATTATTATGAGCAATAGAAAAATGTTTTCTGAGAATTTTTTATAAGTAATACTTAAATCAATAAAATAATAAATTTTCTTTTCTACTTAAGAGTTTGTTGCATTTATATATTTTTGCTTTTTTAATGCAATACAAGTCCAAGAAAATATTGTAGAAATGATTGTCTTATATTTTGATATAACCTCTATTTTTTTTTATTCTATTTTACCATTCTTGATTTGCAGATTCAGATTTATAAATTAAAATCAATGGCTTATTTAATTTCAATAAGTAAGACTTTTCGAATAATGATGATTAGAAAATAGTTACCGCAGTTTTTCCACAGCTTCAAAAGCGAGCTCTGAGCTGAAGAAAAAATTCCAACATAAAATTATTGATGGAAAAGCGATAGCTGAACAGGTAAAAATTGGCCCCTTTTTTCAAATTTAAGTTAAATTTTTAAAAATTCTCAACTTTTAAAAATTAATTTGGAAACCCTTGGTTTTCTTATAGAATAAAGGGCGAAGATTTACGAGAAGCCCGTTCTAGGATATATTTTGACTAAAGATGATCCATCATCAGCACTCTATGTGAGATATAAGAAAATTGAGTGTGATAAATTGGGGATTGAATACAAAGGCTTTGAAGTTTCAAAAGATATATCACAGGATCAGATTGTAAATTATGTGAAGGAGTTGCAAAGTAATGAGAAGATAAGTGGCATTTTAGTGTAATTGCCTCTGCCCTCGCATATTGATGAATCAGTAGTGCTAGACTAGATTTCTCCACTCAAGGATGTGGATGGATTATCCCCTTACAACATCGGATGTGAGTAAATATTTATATCTGACTCTTATTGTAGGTCTTGCACTCAAGAAACGTCATCCTCATTTTATATCTTGCACGCCTTACGGAGTTTTGAAACTTATTTAGTCAGTATGTCCTGACATAACTGGGAAGAAAGTTACTATATGCGGCAGAAGTAATATTGTGGGACTACCTCTATCTCTTCTACTTAATAAACATAATGCTACTGTCTCAATATGCCATTCCTTGACACCTGACATCAATTTACAATTATCATTAAATATAATCATTAAATAATTATTAATTTATATCTTGGATATCAAAATTATGTTCATAATTCCATTTTCAATATATTAACATTCATAAGTACATTGAAAATGCAGATATTGTAGTGACTGCAGTTGGGAAACCTCGATACTTCAAAGGAGAGTGGTTTAGAGAAGGTTCTATAGCCATAGATGTTGGAATCTCTCAAATTCAAATTCCAAATGAAAGTGGCAAGTTGATCAAGAAAACAGTGGGAGATATTGATTTCGATTCAGCCATCCAAAGATTTATTTTAAGGTGCTCGTATATCACCCCAGTGCCAGGTGGAGTTGGTCCTATGACAATAGCGATGCTCATGAATAACATAGTTCAAAGCTGGGAACTAAAGAATTTTTGATTTAATTCGAAATCTAATTTCTCTAATTTAATTTACAAGAGATTTTGTAATGAGAAGTTGATAAATATATATAATTCAATCTTAATGAAGCCTAATTTTCCATTTGAATTGAAGGTCTCTTGTTCGCATAATATAGAAATTTTTTTATTAAATACAGAATTGAATTGCATATTAAATTAAATTGGATGAAATCAGTCGCAATTGAAGTGTGCCATATTTAAATAATAATTTCATCATTACAATCAGTATTACATTCTAAGATCTTTTATTTTTTGCAACTTTTTGTGTGGTTACTCTCAAAACAGAGTTTTAAACGACACGAGTTGAAGATAGACAAGTATTTCAAAATCAAGAAATTGAGCTCATCATTATATCCCTGCTGATATTTGATTAGGCGATGATTAAAGAAGAATCTTACGAATAAACTGCAGATAGGTGTGTGAGTCTGTAATTTCAACAGCTACTAAGTTGCGACTCCCCATTTGCGATTTTAACCAATCGCCTATTTTGATTAAATTTCCTATATAATAAATATAACAAACTTTGCTCTTTTTCGATATGGATAGCAATAGCACTTCTATTAGTTGTGAACTTCACAAGTGAGGCTAGTGGAGGAGTAATAACTGACTACGCAGGCAAATGTTCACTATGCGTATATAATGGAAACTAGTACTGCAATAAAACTTGTTAAACATTAGGAGACACTTGCAGTTTTACTGGTGGAGCTTACACATATCTCGATCAGTGCACTGAGAACAAATCTAATTAGACCCTTTGCAACCGAATCCACATCATAACCTCTAATGATGTCAACAAAATTATTGATCATTTAAAAACATTTGCATCTATAATTTGTGGGAATATTTTGAGAATACGAATTTGGAAGCGAACTTGAAAGTAGGAGAGTGGTGTCAGTTCATGATAAATGATGATATTTATAACAAACTCTTAAAATATACAATTGCCAACTGGACTGTTAACGATAATAGTACTGCTTCAGTAAAATTTACGGAGACAAATGAAACTAAGATTTTAACAACTGCCTTAACTTCAAATATGGATATGTCACAATATTAAGACGCCTTTTCTCCAACCACTTATTACTTTTAATTTAAATTTTGATTGCACTAACATGATTTTCAACTTTTCTCACGTTATCTTGGCAATAAATGAGGGAACGGATCCAACCACAACAACCCAACTCTTCTCCATAATATTCTATAAATATGTTTTAATGTACACGAGTGCTTTATTTGGAGTAGGAATGTACTGCCTAATTCTATTTTTGGGTTTAATGACTTAATATTCGCTTTGAGCAGCTTTAAAAATAACTAAAACCTTGAGATTTGTTAGACTATTTTTAACTTAGTTTTTAATGCAAGTTTAAATTATAATTTAACTTTAAATAATTTAGAAATAAGCTTTGGCGATAATCTATTTAATCTCTTTTTTGTTTAAGATAATCATGACAGGAATTACCTATTCGAACTCTAAGGCAATAATGGGCGCTGTGTTCCTAGAATATCTGGTGTACGCTTTCATCTACATAGTTGAGGGATTCAGATACAAATCACTTTATGATGCGGGAAGTGATGACTCTCCAGCCAAGGACAAGAAGCCAAAGCAATCATCTCGACCTTAGCAAGAGGAGCAATAAATATTATATTTTAATAGCAGAAAGAGGGAGGAGAAGATGAGGACGTAAGCCCAGAGGACATCTAATTAGAGCAAGATCAGAATGCTCATGGTCAAAATAATGCTGCTGGCCCTTCTAACACTAGAAACTAGAATTAACCTTCAATCAAGGATGCCCAAGTAGAATCAGGCGATAACGATTCTGACTCTTTTGACTTTGAGTCTTCTCATCTATTCACAATAGTTTGCCGCAACTTTCAACGCTCCTCCCTCTGGTTCTTTATCCTTGCTGGCTTCTGTGCGTTCAGAGCTCCTATTCCCTTGACCGTTGCAATGGCCTATCTCTAGGTAGTTTGCAGAATTGTTTAACTTATTGGAGCTGCTTTGAAAAAGAGATTGATCGCTAGGATAGGATATGGAGCAGCAACTATTATGACTGTTATAATGTTCTTTGGCGTAATGGTAGACTAGAGTAATTACGTAGACTATTATTGAGAGATTTTAGCGAAATAAGAATTGGTTGCATTTAAGAGGAAATTTTCTTATCTGATATGTAAATGCATTTGTAATTTTTTATTGAATTTCATTTTTTGTGAGTTTATAATGTAAAAGTTTTTTTTTGATTAGAGTAAAATAAATCAATCATTATAAGCAGCCTAGAAAGCATTAGTGCTTTGATCTTCATTTTATAATGGATTCATCATGCTACAGAATCTTTAGAGATCTGCAAATTTATTGCTGACATAGCACATGAGATATTTTTTCTTAAGTCGCATAACAGTTTTAAAATCCAATTCATTCTCATCTTAATTTGAATAGACTAATACAAGTACTTTTGATCCTACTTCCTTTAAATAGTCAATTACTTTTTCAGCTTGACTTAGTTGAATATTCTTAGCTGCCTCTACGTTGCACTAGCATTCCGATAATCCACCTTAAAATTTATCATCATGTTATCGAAGCTTCATATAACCTCGCATAGGATCTTTTCTGAAAGTGCAGGATTTCGAATGAAAGGAGGCCAAAGTTTCATCGTCCAAATAATTCTCTATTACTATTCTAAACTTGTCATAGGAAGCAGAGGTAATCAAAATCTCATTTTGACTTAAATACAATTCTTTAATCAAGGAAGGTTTGATTTTGAAGAATGAATCTAAGAAGAATTTAAGTTGCCTAAAATCTTCGAAATCTATGAATTATATTTGCTGTAACTAGGATTAGTTTATTGAAGTTTTTCCCATTCCTATGTCAAAAAAGTTTTACAAAAGCTAGCCATTTTAGTTTGCTTAAATGCCTCCCCCAAAGCCTTCTTATCTTTAGTCTTAATTCTCAACTTTAATAACCTTGGTTCCAAAGCTTGTTGATGGGAATTTCCGAGGATCCCTGAAATAATTTTGAGACTCTTTCCTTCTGCCCATTTATCCAATTATAAGTTTATTCTCTTACTCTTAAGCATAGTCCTCATTAAGTCTTTGAAATAGTTGCTCCCTCTCAGATCTCATGAATTATTTCTTCCTATTTATAAGCCAGAGCACTATCTTCTTATTTTTCATTTGCGTAGCTAAGTCTGCTTACTCCCTACCTTTTGATTTCTTGGATGAATTTTAGTTCTATATGAATGATAAGTATACAAGTCTTTCTTACTTTATGATGCTTTTGATAGATTTAATTGACTTGCTCCTTAATTTGCTAAATATCTTCTTAAAAGCGTTGCTTATCAGGGGTTATGATATCTGCACCTTTTTCGAATCCTACTGCTTTCTTATAAAGCACAGTTTAAATATTACACACTTCATTATTAAAATTTATCTTAGTTACCAAAGCAATGAAGAACATAAGAATAAACTGATTAGTTAAAAAGCATAGAAGTCCCGCAGTTTTCAAATAGGAGAAATCTCTAATCTCAACAAACTAATCGAATTCATCACTTGTGTAAAAATTCTTGAAAAGAATGGTAAGGATCGTTTATTGAAAGGTCCTGAAGTCTTTTAGATAAGGGGAGAAAATCAAAAAGTAGCTTTGAGCAAAGCAAACGTAAAGCACAATTACTAACACCAAATAGTTCCACACACCTGGAACTATTCTATAAATTGTATTTAAGTAGAGTTTCATTTAATCGAAGAACTTAAAGTGAGCGAAAAATTAGAAGGCTCTGAAGGCATAAAACAAGGAAGCGCATCCTAGAGCTATCTACTCGAACTGATGCAAACTTGCTTGAGTCTAATAGGTCTTAAAGTCATTAGCTAATTGCTCAAATGTCTAACTCTCTACAAGTACACTAATGCTACTTATTCTTGCAATTACTGTCAAAAGACAACAAGTTAGATTTGCAATTTCGACTAGATTAGTTATCTTGTTTATTAATAAAATACTAATTATTACTTATTGCAAATCTAATAGAGATTTTAGAATATCCCCAAACTCAATTCAAGAACAACTTTACACACATATAAGAGGATATTTGTGAGAAAGAGAGCGTATATAGCTACAACTATATGTAGACTATTTGAGTTATCATTTTTATGATATAAGTAAGCTGTCAGTACTCTAAAGCTCACTGAGAATATCGAATTGCCTGGATTTTCAATAAACACCGTGCTAATGAAATATGTATCGCTCCAAATTAAAGTAAAAATAAAAATGTTATGCACAGTCCATTAAAGACATACAGCTCTGGTGTCAAAGTCAAGCCATTCTCCAGATTAAGTTTTGCAATTTGATTTAGATTTTTTGTTTTGTTGTATGAGAAATCCACATAAAAACTTCCCCTTCCATATGTTCCAAAGTTCCCTTGATAAGAATTTATTTGTGAATCTCTATACTCACATAAATAAATGGCTACTCATATTCTGAGCATGCTGAATCGATACAATTGCTTTTATTTTTTGGAATATACTATTAATTTTCGGTTTCATTAGCTTCAAAAAGTCTATTGCAATCTGGGGAGAATTCTAAAGCGTAGCAATCTAAAGTTTAAAATTAGATTATATTTAAGTAGTGCATTATACTTTTATTTCATCTGTTGTGCAATCACTTTTTACTCTAAATTAAGCCATCCTAAGTAGTCCAATAGGTTAATATGGAGAGGGAAAAGTCTGAGGCCATAGCTTTTAGTGCAAAATCATATCAACGTAGGAATACACTTCAGAATAATCTTTAGCGTCTAAGATCTTTTATTGATCGTAGGGGGGGGGGACGGAAGTGAAACCCCTAATATGAAAAAATGCAATAAAAGTGCCAATGGTTAAAATCAGCTAAAAATGCAAAAAATAGTAATTCAGGCTTTTAAAAATTCCAAGAGGGTCATTTTTAGGAATTTCACTTTTTTTATGGAATGATCTATTAATATTATTTATTGAATTTAATATTGATAACTGATTGATATTATGATTATGTTTTATTCCCACAAATAAATAAGTATCATTTCATTACTTTATATGAAGCTATTTTTAAAGAGATTATCTTCTATATAGTAACTCCCCTGATAGCTGGATTATTTGAGAACTTATTTGGGCTATGAATTGTTATCATTATTCTTAAAAACTGTTTATATAATTGTAAGATCCTCTAAAGTATGTTAAAGAGTTTATCAATGAGTTTGCAGCAGTAATTTTATGTAATTGGAGATAAAGGGATCTTGGCTATTATATTTAAACTTGTCAGATTCTTCTCTAAATAACATTCCAGTTAAGATTGCAAGAATTTTGATAAAACAGCCAAATGCATTTAAAAAACTAAAGGCGAATCATAATTAATATGTAATTAAACTTTTAGTATCTTCATAAGACTTTATAATTTTATGAGTAAAACAGAGCTGGAAATAATTTTAAGGTTATTTCATAAAATTTAAAATCAAAAAATTTTGACCCTCATTGAATATTTGAAAGCTAAAAATTCTTAATTTTTTGGCATTTTAGACGATTTTGGCTTAAATGGATGTTTTTTCATAAATTTTGATCATAAAAATGGGGGTGTGCACTTCCCCTCCCCCCCCGATCGTAGTAACTCAGAAGATTGCTGCGGATATCATAATTGTCAATTGTTGAATTACCCTCGTAACTAGTTAAATAAACTAGAACGGGGAAAAGTGCTAAGTACGAGACAAGCAAAATTTTTTCTAGAGTTGATGACACTAGGAAGAGTTTAAAAAGCTTAATTTTTCTCTTTGTTAGCCACATTTTGATTTTAAATTGATTTAATTTTTAAATGAGCAAGTTAATCTTTGGTGAAATTAATAGGAACTTATAGGATAGAATAATTTCATTAATCAATCTATCATAAAATGACATAGATCTAGAAATCATCTCTGAAGATCATTCTATCTCTGATTTTAAGCTCGCATGTTTTGGCCTCACTGACTGACTTTCCATCTTTCGACTCTCTCCATGCTTTTTGTGGAATGAAAGTGGCTTACCCGAACAAAGTTTGCTCAGAGGCTCTAGAATCTGTGTTAGCCACTATTAACTCTTTTAATCCAGAACCTCTGACAAAAGGTTATTACAAAATAAAGGAACAAGGAGAAAGCTACATCTGGAGCACTAGGGAAACTTCAAGCCATCAAAATATTGCAGATGTACTTTTCTAGGCTGAGTAAAATGGCTCAGATTGCTTAATTGATGGATAAAGTAGATCCCAAGATATTTCATACTACGACTATGACACTAATTATTGCAATATTTGGAATGTCCATAATAGGACCAGCACTTTCAATAGTCTAAGTAATTATGACTGCCAATTCATCCCAGTGGATCCTTCTACCGTATGCTCAACTTATTGAAAATCGAATATAGTTAAAATTAACTTATAAAAGCTCACTTGCTAAGGTCAAATTTAATAAAACTTAAATTCATAATTTTATAAACACTTAGACTATTCAGATAATCACAACTGTTCTTAATTTTATTACATTTAAGAGTTTCTATTCTGCGAGGAGTAATTTTAAATATAATAAAATGATAAATTTCCACTTAGATTGCTTGAGTTCTTACCCTATAAGAATCCTCCAAATGATTGCTTTGGCTTAATTAGATCTTTGAAAGTCATTGCTAAGTTTCTCGCCATGCTATCTCTCTGTTAATTTTCTTAATTCTGGCTTTACTGTTGCTGCTATCTTCCTTCCACTCATTATACTCTCAAGAGGGTCTACAAGTTCTTATAACCAGTCTGGCACCCCTTTCTAAGCCTAAGGTTTTCTTTTTAATTCAGATTATTGTAATAGCTCTTAATCTCGCTTTTCAATAGAAGTTTGAATGAGCTCTTACAGGGAAGGGTATTTTTCTTGATTTAAAATTTAATTGATTAAGTTAAAGCTCAGCATCATAGTCAGAGGCTATCTTTTTCAATATGAAGACTGGAACTCTATAGTTCAACATTTCTAGAATTACTTTTTCAACTACCGAAAATCTCATCTGCTGCTAAATCTGATTTTCTTCGCTTTGACTTAGAATATAAAATAGAGATAGAACTCTCTTAAAATTATCCACTGTTGCTGCTTTTGAGTTCTAGTTATGATTCTTCAGTGGTTTCTGCTGAAAAACTTCCTTAAGTACTTCTCTTATTGATTCTTTCAAAGCCTTGCGAAATCATCAACTTCCAAATTTTCTCATCTCTCCAAATTAAGTGGTCTCTTATGGTAGATTTTAAGCTCGCACTTTTATAAATTTTAGATTATAAAATCTTAGCACTGTTTTGAGTAGGTTGATAATTTTGGTTTAAAACTTGTCCCAGAGGAGGAATTTTAAAACTACCATCTTGATTTACAGTAGGATTAGCAGATGGTTAGCTTTTGAATAATTAAAATTATTTTTAACTAAGCTTGCAGTATTTCTATTAGAGTCATTACTGGTCAAAACATTTCCATTTTTGAGAAGGAAGACGTCAAAAAATCTCATTATGTGAATTACATTTTCAAGGTCATTTTGATTATTTGCCTCATGAAGAAACATGTCAAATGCATCCCTGATATTTTAAAAGGAACTTTTCCCCAGCAACAGTTTCGACCCCAAATTGAATCTCTTTTCTAGAATACTCATAAAATCGTTTCCTCCCTTCTTAAGTGCTCATAATTTTATTCAAAGCCACATAGTACTCTTCATGAAAAAAATTAAGTTGCTGTTCTGTGAAGATTTTATTAACGATAAATTTAACTAGGTCTTGCGGATTATTGCTATACTAAGACAACTTTTCTCTTGGTGGTGTTAAAATAATTTCTTAAAATATGTTAGAGTCTGAGTGGAATTTTAAAGATATCAATCTTCTTTGATTCGTAAGGAGCAAACTAGAATTTCAATTTAAGATTGAACCTCTTTTTTGTCGGTGACTCTATTACATCCTCACTTTAAGCTTCCTGCGTTGCCACGCTAGAAATATTTTGCTCACTTGTGCTAAGTACCTCTTCATCTTCTTCCGGGGGATTGATGAATCGCAAATGGTTTTCATCTCAATTTCGTTATTATATTCGTCCAGGAGCTTGGAAAAATTTCCTATGTCATATTTGTTATTCATCTCTGCTGACATTTCATACACTACAAACTTATTGATAGCGGAGTGTATAGCCTCGCATCTCTCGCTCTCAAAGCTTTTCATCTAATCACATAGAGCTAAATTTTTTAGCGAATTCTAGTCTTTTCTTTCAAAATTTTATTTCTTTTTCTCTTTGGAGTTTTAAATTTTAATCATCTATTCATACGAAGATTGCTTGTGATGGTACTTCATATCGATTGAAAATTTAGCAGTTTCTTCATAGTAAATTACAGCTTCCTCTGCATCTTTGGAGGATTTGAAGTAGTTAATTGCTTTTTGTTTAACTTGACTGTCCACATCATGCAAGTTCTATATTAGAATCCTCCCCTCCAAATTAAATGGGCATATATTAATTTATGTATCTCCATCTTTTAGTTGAAGTAATAGTCATCATGCTTTTCTAAAAGTTCTTGGAGCATATTGATGCAATCTTGCTCATATTTTCTGCTAATTCTGCTGCCTAATTAGCTTTGACTTACAATCTTGCTTGTAAGCGTCTATCTCCTCAGATAATTTTCCTATACTGACAGATTTCGATTTACTCTAGCCGATTAAAATCCTAAAAGATAAAAAAGAATTTTTAAATAATTTTGAGGAGTCTTTGAGCATATTGTTTCTCAGCCTCTGCTCTGTCTTAGAAGAGGGAGATGAGTTCTTCTATTTCTTTCTTTCGACTAAAAAAAAATCCCGCTACGCATCGTAATCTCTGTAGAACTTGTAAAGGGTAGAGTCCTTGAAGGAGCCTTGCTGAAATGGAAGATTATTCATAACTTTTTGTCTAACAATTTTTTACTTTAAATTTAATCTATAATATTTTCATTCTAAGTTTAAAGCCATAATAACTTCAAATGGCTTTTGATAATAAAGTAAAAATATTAAAAATTATAATAACTAGCAAGAGCAATAAATAGAAGGACTGATGAGTGTGGGAAATCATTGTATGAAGATTCACATATTATTGAAATCCTCAATTGGAGAACGGTTGATTTAATTTGAGTAGGCTATTAAATTTTTTCGCCTTGGTTTCTCATGAAAGGGGGAGTGAAAACATCTCTTTAGAAACCTTACTTACCCAAAATATTGTCGAATTAGTTATAAGTTATGCTTTTCATAGTATCTTTGTGCTCTAAATTATTTCCCACTCCTTTTCCCGAAAATATTAAATACTTTTTTAAATATAGTCATTTAAATTTATATTTTTGAATATAGTTTTTTTAAAAAATAATTTCTAATTTTGGTTTTATTTTAGTAATACCGAAGTCACTAGCAAAAAAATAATGCAAGGTCATTTAAATCCAGAGAAATTTTTTAAGTAAAGAATTTATACAAAATAATAAGAAGGATAATTATCTTAATTAGAAATATGTAGAGATGAAAAAATAAAATAATTTTTAAAAAAAAAGGGGAACAAAAAAAATAAAGCCCCAAAAAAAGGCAATTTTAATGGCCAAGAAATTATTCCAAGGAAAAAGGATTGAAAATTGAACCTAAAAAATTAAGGGATATTAAAAATATTATTTTTTTATTAAATAAAATTATTTAAAACCAGGAGAAAAAAAAGGGCCTGTCAAAGTTGTCAAAAAATTGTTTTTTCCAAAATTATTTCCTAACATACTTTTTTTAAAAAATGAAACTTTCTTTTTTATATTTTATTTTTTGGGGAGCCATACTCAAATTTCTAACTGTATTATCTATTTGGATCATCACCATATCCATTATCATCTATAAATTGAATTCTTCTCTGAGTGTGTTGATCTCCTAATATTTCCTCCTAGATAGAGTTCTCAGTGTTTTTCCATTAAACAAAAATAGAATGAATATTTATTGCTCGTAGTTTGAATCAAAGTTGTGATTGAAGTGATCTAAAGCATAATTAGAATTATGCTATTTCCTTTTGCTACCTATAAGCCCATTAAATATAAAAAGTTTAAAAAAATTAATCATTTTTTTCCGGAAAAATTGCACCTTTTTTAAAAAGTTCCTTCTTTTGAGTATTAGTTTACTTAAATTACTTATGTCTTATCTGTCTTTTTACTATCTGTAAGTCTGCTGGTCATGATTACTGTTCTTGCCTATAACTTTCTAAGTAGTTTCAATTTATATACTTGCTTTGGTTGTGGTGACAATTGTCGGTTCATATGACTGATTACTTTCAGGTCTTAATATATTTTGCCTTTTCCTTTGCTTTCTAATGTAACGAATCGTTTTGTCTTTGATCATAAGTAATGTCGTTATTTCTATTTTGCTGATGATGAGAATTATATTTGTTCAAATTTTCAGTCGAAGAATTCTGGTTTAGCTTATGACCGTTTAAATTAAATAAATTAATCGTACCTTTGATTTATCTAATTAGAATCCTCTAGAAATTCCTTTTTCTTATGCCTAGTTCTCCCAACTTAAACATCCTTCATAATTTATAATACCTTATCTTTTTATTAAAATTTGATGGAAATTTTTATTTCTATATTTGTTTTAAAATTCAATACTGCTAATATCATTTGAGTTAGCAATTGCAGCTGTGTTTTGATGTATAACTTTTTTCTAGTTTGGAATTCCCTTAACTTAAGATTCTTAGGGTGCAGATTTAAAATTTTAGAGTTGTTCTTTGAGTGACTGGTGTCTTTCTTTTCAGAATTAAAATTTTACATTATTTTTAACTCAGAAAGATTAGAATTGCTATTTTTGTTTGAGAAATGGAATGGGCTTTGGAGGCTTATCAAGACCATTTATTTAAGGTAAAATTTTTAAAATTAAACATTTTGGGTTTTTTAAAATTTTTAATTTTTAAAAAAAACCCTTTTTAAAATTTTTTAAAAAATTTTTAAAAAAAAAAATTTTTGAAATTAAAAAAATTTTATTTAAGTTTTTTTAGTAAAGAAATAAATATTTTAATGTAAATTTTTTTATCTATAATACTGTTAATTGGATTTGTATTAAGAGCTAGTCCTTTAGGCACCTAATAATTTTACTGATTTCCAGTTTAATTTTTGTTGAGTGGAGATTATGTGCCAATATCAATTTGATTAACCTATTCGTTAGCTCTTTGTCTTGGCTTGGGGATCTTGAGTTGATGTTTATTTTGCATATTTAAATTTTTGATTCTTGTCATCTCCTCATTAACAATATCTAGATTCCTTTTATGTTTGCTATCTATGTTTGGAAGCTTCAATTCCTAAGATTTGTATATCGCTTAATTTTGATCTTAAAAATAAACCTGAATTTAAAAGTTAAATATAGATCTTTATTGAGAGCTTTATTATTATTGTATTTGTACAAGTCTAAAGCTTTACCCTTTTTCTGATCGACAGTTAAGGGTTGATAGTTGCCTTTCTCGCGATGAGACTTGTATCTCGAGCCCATATTAAAATCAAATAATTAGACGTGGCAGAGTTATTACCAAGCTAGTCAGTCCCATACGCGTCATCATTATAAATATAAATTGAGTCTAATAAATGAGTTAATTATTATATATTTAAGTTTGATATTTAAAATTTTAAATTTTTTAAAATTTAAAATTGGGTCTAAATTTTAAATAAGCATTAATTGGGGTTCCCCCACCACCTGACCAAAAGGTAAGATAGGTAAGAAGTGAAAAGGGAAAAAAATTTAAAGATTTATTTCTGACCACCTGACCACCCGGTCAGAAAATCAGGGTTGGGAAAGGTAAAATGGAAAGATTTTATTCCCAGGCGATGTCCATATATCCACCATTGCAACCGTAGTGATAGAAGTCCCTGCCATCCTCCGCATGTCCCTCGCCCTCTGCGGTCTGTCCCCCTCCCCTGCGGGGTAGATGTCTGTGCCCAAGGTGTGCCCCATGTTGAGCCGGGAGGTACCCCCCCAAGGGGGAAGGTTCGAACCCCGCTGGTGACCGGAGGCGGTGTGTCTGTGAGAGCCGGTATCAACTGTTAGGGGAGCGAGAGCGCTGAGAGTGAAACAGTGTTAAGGAAGGGGCAGTGAGAGAGGGGGGAGTACTACTGTGACTGTCAGAGGACGGGTGCGGGAGGTCACCAGCGGGGTTCGAACCTTCCCCCTTGGGGGGGGGTACCTCCCGGCTCAACATGGGGCACACCTTGGGCACAGACATCTACCCCGCAGGGGAGGGGGACAGACCGCAGAGGGCGAGGGACATGCGGAGGATGGCAGGGACTTCTATCACTACGGTTGCAATGGTGGATATATGGACATCGCCTGGGAATAAAATCTTTCCATTTTACCTTTCCCAACCCTGATTTTCTGACCGGTGGTCAGGTGGTCAGAAATAAATCTTTCAATCTTTCCTTTCACTTCTTACTATCTTACCGTTGGTCAGGTGGTCAGGGAATCAATTAATGCGTAGTTTGAAATAGAGCCAATTAATTAAAACGGAATTTAAAATTTTAAATATCAAACTTAAATATATAATATTTAGGCTGATATAGCGACTATTATAGTTCTATTTATTATCAAAAGTAGACTTTTACTTTTAGCCACTCTTAAACCGTTAATTGCTGCTCTCTTCATCTATTGACTCGTAATTTAAACTGCTCTGCTAATTAATCACTCCAGAGCCATTACTCTTGTGAATCGCATCCATGATATCTTTAGCCTTGAAAATTCTATGGCCCTTCAAGGGTTGATGTTTAGTTTGATTCTAATTACTATTCTATGGAATTTAATACGAACTTGATACAACTTCAAGGTTTTCTATAGATGTCAAGTCAGCTAAATTATTACTACTACGCACAATATTCTTCTAAATGAGGCCATTTACTCTCTGAAACCTTTCTTTTTCTCTATCTCTGTTCAAAGATCCATCAGGCGATTAGATTGAGTCATCCAAGTTACTAACCATTTTCTTATCTTTGATTTTGATTTGATGCAAATTATCTACTTTGATATAGGGCTCCTTTGCCTAGTAAGTTCTTATATCAGAATGGTTTCTATTGCTATTCTACTTATTCTATAGGAAGCTTTGATTCACACTCTAATGGATCTCATTTAAAGAAATCATTGAAGCCTTTGGTGCATTCTGAACCAGATTAAACAAAAATTTAATTAAGATTCATTAGCTGATCGAGTCCAAAATTATTAAAGAAAGCACAATAATTCACAAATAATTCACATTAAGGTAATGCTTGCACTTTCTGGGAAAGTTTAAAGAGTCTGGTAAATCTTGCCCAATCTTTTGCTAAAGTTCTTGTCTTTCGTTAATTGGATTGAAGTCTGGGATTTTCTTTTTAGCTAAAAATATTCTCCTCAACTTAAAGTGACCATGTAATTCAAGTTTTGAGAGATTTTTAAATTAGAAATTTGTGAAAAATTCTTAAGTCAGTTCTGCTAGATTTATGCATAAATTTTGCCAAGATAGATTTTGAGAATCCAACTTTGGAAATTTAACATGCAGAGGTGTTACTTAAAAAAGAAGAATAATTTAGAGAAAATCCTTAAAGCTCATTTTTATTGATGGTACTGCAAATGAGTCTTCTGATATTCTATTATGATATGACTGTATAATAAAATGCTTACTTGAGAATTGTCGCGAAGAGAAAGTTCTATTTTATAGAATTTTCCATCTTGAGGGAGCTAAATTTATAAAATCAAGAAGCTCTTATGGTCTGAGATGCTGTTATTAGACAAGTTTTTGGATTTCTTGTTTAGAGTAAACTTGTTCATATCAATTGTAAATACGTTCTATGGTGCGTAGCTGGCTAGGACATTGGAACCCACTATCTAATCGAATTCTTTCTTCAGAGTTCCAGTCATTGAGCATACATCATTGTAAATTTTATCTTTAGCAATGAAAAATAGGATGATAATACTTACTTTGGCAGTCAAAGATCTCCACCAAATCGTCTGTATTATAAGCAATCATATTTATAATTACTAAATTTAAATATAGAAAGCTAATTTCATTTTTAGAATCATGTTGTAAATTATACGCAAATCTTATGCTTTTTTATATCATAAGAAATATAAGATCTTAAATTTATTGACAGCAACAATGGAAGTAGGATACTAAACTGAACCTCCAAAACTATCATTCAATCAAACAAATTAAAGATAAACTAATGAAACTAACAGGAGAGTAAATCTTAAATAAAAATAATTATTGATAGAGGGGTTGATTAACATTCAATAAAATGATGTAAATATTTCTGCTGAGATTGGTTGAGAGAATTTATTTTGTAAAATTTCTCATAAATTGCGATACTAGAGTGGCAATTAGATTCTTAATGATAGAATCCAAGGAATTTTGGATAAATAATTTATATATTGCAAATTCAGGTAATTTCTCATTTTAGCCTCGATATTTTTTGCAGTTCCTCATTTTTTAAAAAACTTTTTACCAAGCTTCATAAAAAGTCCTAATTTTGCTCTCTAAAAAACATTAAATCTTAATTAAGAGGTTTAAAATCAACAAACCCAATTTGACTTAGAATAAGGATTCTTAGAAATCATTAGTGAATTCCAAATAACATAGATCCTTAATGAAGAAAATAGAACAATAGCAAGCAAGCTGAGCTAAGTCTTACATAAATTTGTTGATACGCAGCTAAAATAGTTATCCGATAAGTACGATGATCTCTTCTAAAAAGTATTTCGTCAAATAGATAAACTATTTAATTATTTAACTGAGTAGACCAAGGTATATGCAAGATTTGTAAAGGAAATAATCCCAATATGTAATTATTTATTTAGTATTTACATGATGAAGCTTTGAATCCATTGAACAGATTAAAAGATTAGGAATTCTAGGGAATGATATATTTTGATTACTAATATATCTATTTTATGTATGCATTTGGAATGAAAGTGGAATAACCTTTGACAGCTCGAGGAGAGAGATCAGTGGAGATAAGACTAAAAGATTTAAGAAGGCAAGAGTTGCGAAAGCTCCATTAATCCTAAGGGAGAACAGCCTTAAATGAAAAGTCATTTTAAGTTCATCAGAAAGACACCATTATTGAAGAAAATTTGACACACAATAAGGATAATAACTACGATTATAGTAAGTAAAGGAGGAATAAATAAATGCAAATACTAAACTAGGATCTAGTAAGCGACTTAAAGATCTTTACAAACCTAACATCAAATAATGAGAGAGGGGAGGTATGTATTAAACATGAGACAAAGATGAAGAAAGCTATGGAAACCAAGTAAATCTTCTCTAATAAGGTAACACAATCTTAGACTCTGAAAAAGTAAAAGTCCTTAAGAGATCCCTCAAAAGTTGCACAAGAAAATTAAGCATCCACAACAGAAAACTAGGAAACTCCTAAAGTCCAGTAGATTGTAAATTATAATTGCATTTACTTTGGTATGATATTTTTAAAACAAATTGTCAAAAAGTAGTAATTTAAAGATAGCATTGAGACATCTTAAGCAGAGGAGAGATAGGAAGTAGATCCTATAGAATTTTCACTAAATCTTAGATTGAAACTTGGAGGGGAAATAACTTCTGTCTTAAATAGCAACCAACTCATTTATAACCAAGTAACTTCAAACATGAAGGAAGGTGAATTCAATGAGAATCAAGTGACACAAGACAAATCAAATCAGACCATTAACAGAAGGGAAAAAGATTAAATTTAAAGAATTAGGATAGAGCAGTAATAAAAAACTAGTAATTAAAAGAGTAATCTTAAAGCTAACAACTTTATTAAAATTAATAAGATGATATATCTGAGTAGATATACAATTTTTCTATATTATAAATCTTGCTGATGTTTAAAAGCATGAAATAATGTCTAATGATGATCCAATTGAGAGATCTCTTGAAATGAGAATTAGAATGGGGGGAGTTGAGAAAATTCTCACTGAAGCTTAAGTTTAAATGTAGATAGGTTCGGAGCCCCAGTTAACAAATAAGAGATCTGTTAAGCAAGAAATTAATACCTAATCAACTCACAATAATTTTGATAATTTTAAAAACTCTCTAACTAAAAATGCAAATGATACTATAAAATCTCAGAATACATTCTAATAAATTTGAATTTTTTCTCACATAATTTTTAAGTAAAATTCATTAAAAAAACAATTGGATTCATTTCTTTTTACCATTTCTATTCTTATTTAAAGAGATATATTTTAATAACAAAAATAACTTATTCATCTGTAAAGTAAGTAAAGTAAAGTAAAATTTTAGGAATGGAATTAATAATCAATTTCAAATCTCAGCACTTAAAAGTACTAGATAAGAAACCGTACTATTATCCTATGTAACTTATTCATCTGAATTCAGTGTGAATACTTGTATATTCATTCAATTTAATAAGATAAATATGTTAAATAAAAAATTTCCCTAAGCTTTACATGATTAATTTTATCTGGCATAGATTTTGAATGATATTAAACGGCTATAGTTGCCTAATTAAGTTAATTTTAATTTTTTGCTTGCTTTCTTGCGATAAAAAAAGATTTTATTGACTAATTTCGTTCATAAATGCAATCTATTATATTTAATTTTAAATACAGCACAAAAATCTTCTCAAAAGATAGTTTAAGAATATCAGAGCAAGTAAGATATCATGAGCTTAAGGAGACCTTCTGCAGGAATATTTGATTAATTCAAACTAGAAGATGAAGAATCTCCACCTAGATTGCCAAGCATCGTTATTGAAAAGTCCATGACTGAACGGGAAATGAGGCCCAAGCCATCAGTCCCTAGAGATATATCTAAATTAAGGCAAAACTAACCTCCTCAGAGGCATAGAGCTTAATTCCCAATTCAAGATTCCAGCAACTCTTAGACCACTTACAGAAGAGCTGAAAAAAGTCTTTCTAAGAAAAGGGAAATGAGATTACACTTTAACAATGACATTCAAACTAAGAGCAACTAAACTGTTGAAAAACTGCAAAATTCAGATATGCATGATAGCTTTGAAGAGACAGTAATAATTTCAACAAGCATGCTCAATAAAAGCATCAATGGCTTTTCGCAAGAGCATCATTAAGCTAATTTTGTGTCCACAAATACTTAAAAGGAAAGCAAGCAACCACCAGCTATAAATTCTAATAATGAGAAAAAGTTTAGTGCCCCAAAAAATGTGCCAATTAAAAAGACTGCATTAAGATCTCAAAACTAAATCATTTAGAAAAAAACTCCTTAGAAAGAGCAAGCTATCAAGAGTCCAGATAAGTAAAATGGATAGGATATTAAAAATAAGAAGCAAGAGCATTCTTAGCTTGCAAATTAGGATTCTCAACATCAAGAGGAGCCTCTCTCTATCATAATCAACTAGCAAGCAAAGTAAAAATCACAGCAGGTAGAGTCTTAAACAGAAAACAGAAATGAATTTATCTAGATTATAGTATCTAAGTCAAGCTCGATGAAGGGGCCTGCAATCATAAAGCCCCAAAATTCTTCAAAAATTGCGAAGTAAATCATAAATTTAGATGATGATGGTGATGATCAAGATGAAAGTATGATATAACAGTAAAGAAGCTAGTTTAATTTGAACAAGTACAATTCAACTAAGATCACGGAGCTTGAAAGATAATCTTTAGAAACCAGAATAGTTGAGTCGAACAGAGAAAGTGAGCACTATTCAGAAAAAGATCTTCAAGCATAGATTTAAAAATAGCATGACAAGAATTCTTAATTACAAGTTTTTTTATTTATTCTAGCAGGAACAAAATATATATAAGTAAAACTGAAGATATAGTGAATAATGAGAAGAACACTTCTGAAGGAAGTATTCTTTATGAATACAGAGATGAGTACGGCTTAATGAACATATTTTTTATATCTTATTTATATAACAACGGTGTCGAGCTGAACAGCGATCAAGATGATTTAATAATTACCCAAACTACAAGGAAAAATAACTTAAAATGACTATATTTTCTTAAATTTTTATGAGCACAAATTCAAGAAGTTAAATCTATTTAAAAATAAAAAGCTCGCATCATTATGATAAATCTTATGTTAGATGTAATAGGCATTCAATCTGAAGTCTTGCTTTTTTAAACCTCAAATTATCATAAATTACTCCCATTATAAGACTTATCAGTATTTCAACTTGTATGAATAGCGAGTTTGAGTCATTAGTACATAAATATTTTTCTTTTCTTCATTCAGAGGAAGTTAGCAAAAAGAATATTTATAGCAGGTTCTCTATATTTTTGGATAGTTATAATGGAGAAACTCTTGGATCAGAATATAGAACAATTTTCCCCTCTTTGTTTATTAGAAACTTTGAAAAATTCCATGGGATTTACTTTGCATGTCCTTTATAAACTAAAAATAATTTAACCTTGCTCTGAGAGCTTGAAATCTGGACAATTCAACCTGATAAACTTGAAAACCTCTGAGGTGTTAGGACCGTTGACTTCACTCTTTTCCATCAATAAAATTCTCCTTCATAGAAGTTTCTAACCAGGGATTTGATCTATTGACTTGTCCCAGGTTCTTAGGAGAAGAACTAGTTTGAAGGAAAAGCAACTACTTCGAAGCCTTGTCCCTTATATTAGTTGTGCAATTTGACTAATGAGGTATATTAGTCCTCCGCAAAAGCTTAAATTATAAGCATTGTAAATAAAATAACTAAAGCTCATTTTGAAGCTACGTTGACTATCAAGGCGCATTAATTACAACTTTAAATTTAATTTTCATTTCTTTCCTTGAAGGAGATCTCCTAGTCGTGAAATCTAATTTCCATCTATGTCCACTGCTGGAACATCAAATACTGATTCATACTGACAATCTAGACCTTAGTCGATACTCCGTTTATATAGAAACGTCGAAACACAGCAACCCATTATATTCTTTATTATCCTTTAATCTAACGCTAATCAAATGAACCAAGCAATACATTTATCTACTACCTAATATTAAGAACTCTCTTTTGTTATACCACCAGAATAAGATTTGCTCAAAATATACGATTGATTAAAAGATAAACTCATTAATATCTAGAAATTAGGGAAATCAAGATTCTCTTTTTTCAAAGTTCCAGAAATTTCCTAATGCGTTATTCTAGCTTGATCACATCATCTGACTCAAGAAGCAATACATCTTGAGGGTGTCCTGTCTTATCTACAAGGAATTTAAAATTGTGAAGTAGAAATGTAGCATCAATTGAATTTAGCAAAGTTTCCTGGGATGTCTTAAATTTTAAAATCTGAGAGCTGAGTGTTTTTGTTGTGAACATGATGCACCATGCTTGGGGTCTTGGCCTTCAGGAATTTAAAAACTTCATGCGCCTCTTCTCCATTGACCTTGCATTTTGAAAAAAGTGGGAAGCGAATCTAGAAATTCTCAGCCACTTAAACCCTTAAAAATTGCAATATTGCGAGTGAATGAACACTTATGGTTATTCCTTGATCTCGTGGTCACTTAATGGTTCCTATTTGTTAAACTAGTTGCAAGGGAAGCCTAGTATTTCAAGTCCCTGACTCTCATACTTATCATACAGATAATTGAGGCCCTCGAAATTTTGCTCTGCCAACTTTGCTTAAGAGGCTGTATTTACTACTAAGATACATTTCTTTCCCACAAGGATGTCCCCAAGCTTATTTTTAATTTAATAAGATAATTATTAGCTTATTAATGACGCCTCCGTCTATGTCCACCGCCCCTATCTAAAATAAGGATTCAAATTAAGTTGCCATCTAATTAATTCAATGATCGATTAAACAAATAATAATATCCAATCTAGATGCTTGAATCTAATATTCATACAATCAATTCCACTTTGATAGTATATAAAAATTAATAACTTTACCTAAGAATTAAATTATTATTTTATATTCATATTTTTATTCAAGATTTATTCCATTTGATTCGATTTAGAATAATAGAAGGAAAAATAATTTCTCTAAATGCTTTGTTTTTAATAGATTTATTTTCCTATATGATTACTATTCCTTTTTCATGAAACTTTACACAATATTGTATTGTAGATTTGAATCTTAAAATAAAATAAATGAAAATTGAAATAAACCTACGCTCTGAATAAAAACTTTAAGAGCATTTCATTCTTCTGAGTCGCTTTTATAATGGAAATATTTGTCAATAACTTTCTTCAAAGTCAATTAGTCAACTGGCTTGTGCATTACTTTAAAATAAAAAGCTTCCGTCATTCCCACGTCATAGCAACTATTGATATTATAAGTTCAGCTCCGATTTTCAAAAATTTGACAATTACTTTCTGTAAAGCCTGGACGAACGAGAACGAACCTGCGGTCTTCTATTATAAAATTAGTACTGTAAAGCAATCTTTTCCAACCAACCCTAACTAATACTTTCAGCCCCTCATGATGACTATAATTATAGAGGGAGTTCTATAAAAGAGTAAAAAATTGCTACTTGCTGAAATAACTGTTTTTCTAGGCAGGAATGAAAATTCGGGGCTGAACTGATAATATTATCCTCATTGACAAATGCAGTGACTGCAATCACATGCAAAGTAGGCGAAGTCCTAGCTTGTTACGAGCAATTCTAGCTGCTCCTAACACTCAAGTCATCGTTGCCATAATCATATTAACCAGAGGGGTATCTCTCGTTAAACATCTCAATTATATTTCTTGTGGCTTCATACCCATCCATCACTGGCATTTGCAAGTCCATCAGCACCAGTCTATAGCAGTAAGCTCTGGGCAGATTCCTTTAGTAGCTGCAACAAATCTTTCTCTCAAGGCTCTGTCTGTATAAATTCACTGCCTGTAAACCATTGTATGCCTTGTCCACTTTAAGTCCATAGATCTCACTTAAGATAAGCTCAAGCGGAATAAATATGTAAAGAATCAAATTGAAGGCGCTGTCATCTACTATCAAAATCTCTGCGCCAGTTTAGTTATTGCAAGTTGAGCATTGTTTAAGACCTTAGGGGGAAAAATTTTAGGATATCAAGGAGTTCAGCTTCATAAAATTAAATTTCAAACAAAGATCCTATCTATTTGAGACAGAGGAGTCCAAATCAGAGTTTCCCTCTGTATTAAATTTACCAGACAGTTATTGTGAAATAAGAGTAAATGTAAATTAAACTCTATTATTAGTGTTAAATAGAGCAAATAATTCATCATAAATCACATTTAATTAAAGTAATTTATAGTGCATGAAAGTTAATTAGTTCATGTTCTCCGAATCCTCTATTTTAACTTCAACTTTCTCGGGTTCTTCAGGAGGGGTTTATCTCTCTATAATAAATAATAATGCTAGCAGGAACATTTTTATTTGGCCTCACTTTATTGATAAACTACTCAATTTTGTCATTATCAATATCTTAGTGAGATCTAATTACTTTGCTATCTTCGGCAATTGTCTGTTCATTTAAAGAGAGATACAGATTATTGGTTCCGCTCTCTCCTATCGTTTTCAAATTGAGTTTTTCTGATTACGATTTTGACTAAGATTAAGAATTAGAGATAGACTAAGATGGGATATTTAAATCTGCTTGCTCTTTAAATTGAGATTTTTTGCGGGCCTCTGCTTTGACATTGAATCTTTGTTTTTCAACTAATGGATTAAAGTTCTTGATTGAAAATAGACTATCTACAAATTAAGCTTATGGAATAATTGAGCCGTTTTGATTTAAGGTATTGTTACTTTGATTTCTATTGACTCCATTAAATTAAAGCTTCTCTTTAGAGAGAGATTAGAACTCTTAGCTATATTCGTCATTCTGAGGCAATACAGTCAAATCAAATGGGTTCATGGAGCTGGGCTTCATTTAGAAAAATAGTATTCAAATATTTTAATAATTAATCAATAGTATTTATGATTTGTAAATAAAGTAATTAAAAATTTAAAGTTCATTAGAGTCAAGGTTTGGCTCTAAATATTATTCAAATTTTGGGGAAAAACTTAGTCTGAGTAGTTATTTTTGCTTTATTCTTCATTTTCTTCCTAGAAAAATGTCAAGTTGATTTAAAAAAAAAAAGAAAATAGATTCGATTAAGTAGGATTCCTTCATTTAATAAAATCATTTGGCTCGTCTGAGCTTTGGTTTATGCTCTATTTTTGAAAACTTTTTCTTTCTAGGCTATTGGAGGAAAGCATTTCAAGTTGGATAGTTTCTTCTAGTTGAAAACTCTTTAAGCTCTATTCATTTCATCTTTTTAGAGAAAAAAATTATAATTATAACTACAATCGTCATCTTTAAACTGACTACCATTTATTTAGTGAAGCAGGGTGTGTTAAAAAACATAGAGCCTGATTCTCGGTTTACCTGAGTGCCCTAGTAGCAGCCGAGATTCTTAGAAGACTTTCTCTGCTTGGAACTTTGAATCTTCTTTGAATTATCCTTAGTTTGGAAAGTGTACCTCTAATCAAAGCCTTCCCTCTTCTTGGAACTCAAATATAGTTAATGAGAAAAATCACACTCACTCTGAGTCTCTTGCTTGATTATAAAACTAATATTTTAGACGCTCAGTTGTAATCTATTTACGCTATTCATAGCAAAGTCTTCACTTTGATCTAGTATTCAGCATTTCCATACTTTGATTTTCAGACATCTATGTGGTAAGCTGAGTTTTAAATTAAAATTTGTGAAAGTTTTAAAAAGTCTCAACAAAATTTAAAAAAAATATGAAGTAATCTAATGAATATTTGCAAGATATTAAATTTAAAATTATACATTTCAATAATTTTATAAGAGTATTCAGATTGAATCATATGAGATGAGTTTGGAACAAGTAAGCTGTAGTCAGAGTTTGCCTATAAAATAATTCATAAATTGTTAAAATATTTCCTGTTTGAAGGGGTCCTTGTCTATTTAAGTATTTGACTTGTTGATATTTTCTCTTTTTGTATTATCTTGAGCATCTTCTCCGAAGCCTTCAAGACCTTCAAAACAGCCAGTTCTATACTAAGCTTGACTCATGCCCATATTGCGACTCTAATTTTCCCTATTTATGTGAAAAAGTCTTTTTTCTTCTTTGGTTTACTCAGCTCCCTAATTATTAAAAGTTGATTTTTTATTTTTATTTCTGAAAAGACTCACGCTCCGCTCTCTTTCATTCTATTTAATAAATTATATATTCATAAAGGTTTAGATGGGTTAAATAAGCTTTTTAATGCCTTTCAATGAATTAACATTCAAATATATAATTACTGAAGTCTTAAGAATCGCTATCTCTTAGTTTAAAACTAGTTTTCACAAATTTTAAATATTAATTTCAGAAAAAGTTAAATTCAGAAGCATTAGAAAAGTTTATTATAAAGCTCTCTTTAGTCAAATTAGATATTGCTGCTTCCTCCTTATGAGCTAAACTTATTAAGGTTTCCAAGCAGCATACTCTTTATACTGGTGAAAGAAGATGGAAGGGACCCTTTATCGCCATCTTGGGCATGCTGATAAGTGCTCCCCCATTTCCCTCCATTTTTTTAAGTCTCATCTTCTTACCCATTGAAAACTCAAATAATTCAAATCACTTCATACAAAAGATAAACTTGAGAAAGTGAGTCCATTTAAAGTTTGGAGAAAGTTGAAAGCTTTTTGTTATCCTTTAGAATAAAGCTCTGACTCAAAAATATAATAACAACTCTTTCCAAGTTACTCTTGCACTGACTTGTTGTTCATCATAACATTATAAGCTGAAGATGAGTTCTAATTTAATAAAAAAGCTCAAAATTTCTTTTTATCTCATTTTATTGAGCAATTTCAAAAAATAAAATCAGTAATCTTTCATTTTTCTTGGATTAATTCAAATTATTTTTTAAAAATTTTATTTCAAAAACTATACAATTTTAATGGCATTTCATAAAAAAATAGAATTTCCTATTATATTTTTAAATTGCTTACCTCGATTTCAATGTATATATATAGTTCTAGGGAGATTATTTGAAATTGCTACTACCCTTTTCCATTAATCTTATTTAAAGCATGCTTTGGAAATCAGTTTCTCCTCCGAAAATTCTTCTTTAAAAAAAATTAATTTGGCCAGTCCTTATTATAGGAGAGATATCCATGGCTGAGATGACTGATATTCCAGACCTGTAGGAGTCCTATTATTTATAAACCATCTGAAATGGCCCCTATTTTTAAGTTACTACACCTTTTAAGTTAAAATTTATTATTCCTTTTTGAGTTTCTTGATTGTTAAAGCTGCTTATCTTAATTGAAGTATTATCTTTTATACTCTTGAAGCTTGAATCGAAGCGGTGAGTTGTGTCAGCTATTCCAAACTAAATTTTGGTGATTGAGTTTTGAGTTAAACTATTTTTAGGGGTGGTGGAAATGAATTTGCTTTTCAAATTTTTAGCATCTAGAAATTTATCCTCTTTATTTAATTCATTCATTTTAAAACGATATAAAAATTATACTCAAAAATTTAATTTATCTTGTTTTTTTCTTCTCACAAATTCATATGTCAACATAATGAACAATTGCTATATTTCGTTTTCAAGCTTATATTTGTTTTTTTGTACAAAAGAGTGATAAATTTTAATTTTATAATTTAGAAAATAAATGAAAGAAATAATTGCATTTAATTATCATTACTAAATTTTAATATCTTGTTTGACTTTAATCTTGAAGGTTACCTATGTTCCAACGCCAATTTCTGAGTCTATAGTCATAGAGCCCTCAAGAGCTTCAATTAAATCATGACTCATGCTAATCCCTAGTCCAATCCCTGAAGTTCCTATCAACCCACTCTCTGCCTATGCATTTTAGAATAGCTAAAAGAGACAAGTCTTTGTTGAGTCAAATAAAAATAGATTCCTTAATTCCTTCCCCAGTGTCTAAAATCTTTGTTATTAAGTAACTACATTTTTCGCAAGTTTCACTCTTATATAAATATACATTTCTAAGTTATGCATCTATTTATAAATGGTATAAAAATATATTTGATGAAACTCTTCTCTTGATTAAGTAAAATATCTTCTTCGCTGTATTCTAATTGGATTTTGACCTCTCCTCTTTGAGTAAACTTAACTGCGTTTGCCACAAAATTGATAATGATTTGCTCGTATCGATCCCAGTCGGCATAGAGAAGCTTGGAGATTTCTTTACAGCCTCTAACTTCAAAGTCTTATATATTCAATTGCACATTTTTGTCCCGAATTTGCATCTTAAAGAGGTCAGCAACTCTCGCAACAGCATCTCACGGTTTCATAAGCACTAGCTTGCTAATGAACTTCCCTTGCTTAAATTGTTGAATGTCGATTAAAAATTTTTCTACTCAAAAGGAAAACAAATGGAAAATCTTGTATCAAAGAATAAATTCAAAACTTCATAGTAGAAGAACTGGAAAATTGTAAAAAAATATCAAGCTGCATATTATATGACTGCCTCTCTTATTTATTCGAAGTTTACGGGTTTGTTTAGAACCTGCTTCATTCCTTTATTAATTAACATAAATATGCTTTATCCTAAAGCTAGGCATCTTTTAATATACTCTTCTCCATCGAAAGCAGTAACTGCCACTATCGATAATTCGGAGCCGTTATTGTAAAAAATTATATTGTAGTATCCAGATGGATTTTCAGATCTGTAAACTTCTAGAATCCTCTGGGTTGATTAAAATCCATCCATTATTGGCATATTCAAATCCATGAAGATGAGTTTGTATTTTTTATCACAGCACTTCATAGCAAATTTCTGTTCCACCATTTATAGAGCTTCCAAACCGTTGTAAGCTTTGTCGCATTTGTGACCCAAGACTTCGTTTAAGGTAATTTAAGAAGAAAATACATTTCATTATTTTTTAAATCATTTCCAAGGGAATAAGATTGAAAGCGCTGTCATCTACAATCAAAATATCAGCTTCGCAGTCACAAACAACCTCATTATCAATCTCTTGTCTGAGAGCATATTCAAATTCTTCCTCCATTTAGAATTTTCCAGAAGGCAAGTTATATTTGTTGGTTGAGAAACCTCTGCTGATCAAAAGCTGTAGGTCATCTAAATATATATAGCTTATCTGGGTTGTTAATGTTGCGCATGCTAGTTGGCTCTACTTCTCTAGACTTGTGCATTTAGCTTTAGCTTGAAGACTTTTTTCTTCTTCTCTTTGAGCGAGCCCCAGTTGTCCCATCAGACTCCTCATCCTGCTCTAAGATTGGCTTTCTTAGGGTCAATTTACTTTAATTAGAAGTTAACACAAATACTTTGCCTTCCAATATAAAAGATATAACATCGAGGCTCCTATAAGATGATTGTATGTTATCGTTGACTAGATAATTCTTGAATTCCTCCTTGTCTAATTCTTTTTAATTTTCAGGGAACCCCTTTAATAAAATTTTGGGGGGGGGATAAAAAAAATTTTTTAAAAAATTTACCAAAATTTTTAAATGGGGGTTTTTAAGATTATTTAAGGGTTTTTCTTTTAGTTTTTGGAAAAAATTTAAAATCTTTTATATAAAAAAATTTTTTAAAAACCCCTTTTTTTCCCAAAAGTTTTAAGTTTTAAAAATTTTCCCTTTTGGGAAAAGGGAATCTTAAGAAGGTAAATTTTTAATTTTTTAAATTTTTTTTTAAAAATTAAATATTTTTTTTTGGAAAAATTTAAAATTTTCATATAAAGATATAAATAAAGGATTTGTGATATTCCTCCTCTTATCCATATTATTCTCTGTGGAAATCACGATTTTCTGCCTAATTATTTATAATCGTGATGTTGAGATTGATTTTTTTTTTAATGTTTTGCTCGTTTATTGAGCTATTTCCCTAATTTTTTTAAATTTTTAAAAAAAGGGACAATTTTTTTTAATTTTTTAAGAATAAGGGTTTGGGAAACCCAACCCAAAAAAATTTTTTTTTCAAATAAAAAAAATCTTACATTAAAATCTAAATTTTATAGGTTTTTTTTTAAAACGATTTATTTTATTCATTTGCCATTCCCAAATTTCTTAAGCAAACAAATTAGAATTTAAACTCGTTTTTTCAAAATTTTGGTTTTTTTAAATTTAACCCAAATTTTAATTTTTATTAAAATTTTTTTTTCCCCAAAAAAAAACGCTCAAAATTTAAGTTAATGAAAAATTTTTTTTTGAAATTAATTTTTTAAAAAATTCTTCAAATTTTTTTAAAAGCAAAATAAAATTTTCAAATTTATTTTTTAAAAAATTAATTTTACATAAATAAACAAAGATCATTAAAATACTAAAACATAGAAGGCAAAAATTTTTTGACTAAAATCTTAATTATTTTACGATAGTAAAATATTATAAGTTTGAGAAGTTCTGGTAGGATATTTAGGAAGTGGTATTTTTTAATTGCTTTCTATTTGCGAAGTTTACTTGGTTCAGATTTTTGTTAACTTCTCTAGCATACTTATTTTCCAAATAAGAACGGTGCATCAAATTAAAAATTTAAATATAACTAAAAGAAAAAAGACGATTTGCTCTTATATAAAATTTTATAATCATTCTTTTTCCACCATTTTGATTAGGCTTTTATTCTTGCCTACTAATTTAATGATTGTTGTTCTGATTTAATTTTTAAAGAAGCGCTCTGCCTGTAACTGATTTATCTAAATATGATCTCTCGCTCGCCATCTCGGAAACATCTCCTCCCCCAAAAGAGTCATTAACTGTCCCTTTTCTCCCTATTTATTTGCTCTAGAAACATTTAACAAATAGAATGATTCACTTGGATTGCTAAAAAATGTAATGACTTATAATTTCTATCTTGAGACTTTTGATTTTTCACATCACTGAACTTAGAGAGGTTTCTTTTAAATATTCTTTTAAAATTGTTGGTTTTCTACTCCTACCTGCTATTATTCAAAAGCATTTTATTAAGTTTTTATTGCTAATGATATTTATAACAAAGCAAATTTCTTATATATTTTAAGATTTATATATTTTTTTCTCTCCATATATGATTGCTTGGGCCAATAATTTATCTTAAGAAAGTGAATAATTTATCACCAGATAATCTATTTAAAACTAAGGAATTTTAGATAAGTTTGAGGAATAAATAGAATCATTCTAACATCATAATGCTTTTTTAAATTTTGACAAATTTGTGACTATATTTTTTTAACAAATTAATTGAAAATTCTTTATAATTATCTACCTAGATAATATTTTAGAGGCTGATTGTGCCCGAGCTTAAAACTTGAATTTTTCTAGTGATGTCAGAATTGAGTCTCTGACTGTCAAGTGGTATCTGATTTACACTATCAGGAGAAAGAATTCTATTTAACTCTCTAATTTAGCTCCTCATCTATTTAGATGAACTATTTGGACTCTCTTACTTAAAAAACTTGGCCTGTTTATTGCGCTACTTATTTCTAAAAATTGAAGATAACTCAGCTCCTTCGCTTTCGTCATCATTTGATTTAACTGCATCTTTAAAAAAGTTAAAAATGTTCTTGCTTGCTCTTCAATTCGATTAGTTCTTTAAAATAAATTTATAAATACGATTTGATTGAGTCTCTAACTTCTAGAATGTAGTAGCATACGATGACTGCTACCTTTTTATAGAAATTTGGGAAAATTTTTTTTGGCCCTTTTTTAAGTTCTCTTTTCCCGGGGTTTTTCAAATTTTTTAAAATTTAAAAATTTTGGCAATAAATTTGTTTAATTTGTTTTTGGGGGAGGGCTAAATTAAATTTTTAACATTTTTAATTAATTAAATATTTAAAAAAATTACTTGCGAAATAAGCCTTTTTTTATTTTTGGCCCTTTAATTGATAATCGATGACTTTCTTAACCCTATTTAGAAAGGACGTCTATATCACATAAATATGCTTTAAAATTAAAATTATTAATATCCGATTAAGCATTTTTAAAGTGCCAATAGTTTAAATATTTTGGAGGAAAACGGAGGTTTACCTATTTGATTATTGTACTAAATATAATGAAATACAACTTTCATTTTTCGTTTTAAACTAATTAGATGCTTATAAAAGTGCAATTATTTATTTTCTCATTTAATTGATTATTGAATGAAAATTGCTTATAATTAAAGAATTAAAATTGCTGAGTAATTCATCGAGAATTTAACCTGACTATCTCATCGAGGATTTAAAGGTATTACTAAAAATATATCCCTTTATTTTAAGTTTATAAATTATTTTGTATAAATATTTGAGTTAGCTAACTTATAAATTTGATCCTTTTGAGGGAGTTAATCCACTTGGTTCTTTACTTTTAAAGAATCCAAAGTTATATTTTGGAAAACAAAATTACTGCTCTGCTTATTTGTCTGGTGAATCCCAGAGCCCAATTGCTATTTACTATGTGAATTACAAATCTCTTTTCATTTATTCTATGATAAAATGCACTTTTTATTTATAGAAACTAAGATAATGCCAAATTTAATAAAAATATTTTGAATCTCAGTAGAGACTGGTATCTAGAAGATGACTTGAGTCCCTTTATTCTACTCCGAGTCTATACTTATTTTACCACCCAGAGCCTCTACTAGGGTTTTGCTCATACTTAAACATAGCCCTATTCCAGAAGTGCCAAGCATACCTGATTAGGACTGTTATTGATTGTTAAAACTTTAGAAAAGCGACATTTTAGTGCTCTCAAAATAAAAAATTTTAAATGATAACTCACTCATGCCGACTCCCGTGTCTATAACCTTAGTGACTAAATATCCACACTTTCTGCAAGAGTTTTCATACTAGGCCTTTTTTATCTCTTAGGATTCTTGGTCCTCCTAGCGCTTTTACGCAAAATAATCTAGCTCAATTTATTTTTAGATATAAGAAATATTTCTTAGATTAAATTCTGATTTCCCCTTGCGGAGTAAACTTGACTGCATTTTGAACCAAGTTAATGAGTATTTGTTAATATCTGTCCCAGTCCCCAAACAGAGAGCTAGGCATCCCCTATTATTCCAAAACTGTGAATTTTACTTCATACTATTTCTTCAGTTAAACTTGAAAAATGCCACTTATCTATACAGCACTCTCAAGTGGCTTCATCTGGCTATCAATATAAAAACGCTTCATTTTAAGCTAAGCTTCGGAACAAAGTTGCTCTATTTGAATTGTTGAATGTCGATTTAACTTTTGACCATGTACTGCATCATCTTTGCAACAACAAAATTAACTTTTAAAAATAGTTTGCCTGAGATTTTATCATTTAGAAGAACATCACCCAGTCAAAAATGTAATCAAGTAAATTATTCTTTAAAGTCCTAGACAAGTTTTTGATATAATTTTGGCCCTCCATATTACTGCTCTGCTAAATTAGATAAGCTGAGTATTGAGTTAAGTGGATTCATCAGTTCATGGGAAATCGTGGCTGTTAGCATTTCTTAGTATCTGCTATACTTAAACAAATGCATTATTCTCATATATGCTGATATTCTTATCTTTTTCGCTATTGAGGAGCTGCGAAATGTTTTTAATGATAATTAGGACGCTGTCCTGATTTGTGAAGTTAGCCCTAAAGAGTTCTACCTCTATTGCTTCTGGCTCCCTTTCAAAGATGACGCTCTCTTCTTGAGATGAATATTTAGTATCTATCAAGAAATACTGCAATATATTTTTCCAAATTTAATATGCTTTATTACTGTCTTTAGAGATTTTCAGAAAGAAAAGTCTGCACTACCTGAGCCAAACTCATATTCTCCTGTGAATTAATATGCCTACTATCGCCCACTTTGTAGGGGTTGAACACTTTTGAATGCATGTACTCATTAGCCTTGCTGCATCTGCGGCTCATTTTTCTTATTCCATCATGCGGACTGCGCTCGAGTGGGCTGCTGTCTTCGTTCAAGTTTAATTAATTAAAGTTGTTCACTTAGTCAATCTCAAAAAACTTGGAAAGCTCCTCGTTGATAAAGTAGACATTATCTACTTTGGTTTCAGATGTGACCAAGATGCCTTATGAGAAGGAGTTTAGAATTCCCTCGAAGGAGGATTTTAGAGAGCGCAGAACTTTCTTTTGAAGGAAGGTTCGCTTCTGCCCCTGAGTTATATCGAAACATATTATACTAAAGCATGCTGTCCCTGCCATACCCCACAAAATCGTGCATATTTTCGTTTCTAAAAATTTATAAATGCATTTTAATCGTGATTATCGTAAGACCAATCTCGTTCAGCCAATATGGATACTTAATAAAAAATATATTCACTCCTCGGATCCGTCTAAAAAAACTATAAATTGTGTCTAACTTCTTCTATTTGTGAATGGACATTAAGTTTATTAAATTATAAATTGATTAAGATCAATGACACGGTATTTGAAAATGTGAAGGCTGCCAACGATGAGAGGCAATCTATTGCAGTTTTGTGGAGTGCAAATAATTGAATTAGTACGCAGGCAATATAATTTTTCATCGTTACTTCCACTCAATTTAATAATTAAATAGCAGTAATAATTAAAAAAAACTCTCTCGCATGATTTCACACCAAGCATAAAGGGAAGAGTCACGCTAAGAATCAGGTAGCTATAAGGTGCAAATCTTGAAGAGCGGAAAGTCATGTAAGTTATAAGAATATTACAAACCAAAATACCAGCATGAGCACTAATGTTAACCAATTAGCGCTCCAAGGCAAGGTCCAGATTTTAACTGTAGTATTATTGATAATATATTGTCATCTTTCTAGCTATAATCCTCTCAATTATTAATCAATTCACACCAATTTTTACTATTAAAAAAATTAATTATATTTCAATAGGCAGAAAGCTATGATTCCTAATATAAAATTCTAATAAATTATAATTTAAAATATTTATGAATTTACTCTAAAATACCAATTAAATTTGAGACTATAAACTTTTTAAAAATTAAGCAAGATACAATTTTAAATTTTATAGCTATGCTTAAAGATTATTATTATTTTTTTAATTGCTAATATAACAAAGTTAGAGTACTGAATGCTTCTTAATTTCTTCAGATTGTACTCTTCTCAAAGACTGATTCCTTTTTATTGCTGTATTTGCTAGTTGAAAAGGATCTTTCAAGCTTTAGAGAAGTCTCTGTAGTATATTAGAAAAACAAAAAATTAAAATAATTTTTATCATAAAAAAATAAAAACCAGAGAACTAATTGCGAAGTAGGAACTTAGGAGTTGTTATTCAAATTTAATCTTTATTATTGCTCATGAATAAATTGGAATTAATCAAGATGGTTTAGCTTAAAACAGTATAATAAGTATTTGAGCTTATTATATATTATAAATTTTTTGCCAAATTAAGTTGAAGTGGGGGCTCTTTCCTCGAAAATAAAATTTGATCATGAATAAAGGTAAGAAAAATAAGTTTTTTAGGATAATTTTCGCTCTTATATCTTATTCTTCAAGTTATAGAGGTCTGTTTGGACATCTAAAGCTTCAAATATTAATCCTAATTCAGCCAGTTATAGGTGAGCTGCACCTAAATAAAATCTATTATTTTAAGCTATTTTTTGCTGTTGTAAAATAAGCCTAAAGCGAAATTTTAACATAGTGCAAAAAATTTTTAATTTAAAATTTAATCATAAAAGCAAAGAAATAGAGCTGAAAAGTTGCAGAATTAGCCCTTTAATAATGAATTAAATTTTTTTAATAAAATTTTTGCACTATGTCAAAATTTAAGTTTAAACTTATTTTACAACAGCAAAAAAACAGCTTAAATAATAGATGTTATTTAGGTGCAGCTGACCTATAACTTGCTGATATAGGATTAAAATTTGAAGCTTTATATGTTCAAACAGACCTCTATAATTTGAAGAATCAGATTTAGGAGCGAAAAATTTACCTAAAAAACTTATTTTTTATTACCTTTATTCATTTAAAATTTATTTACGAGGAAAGGCCCTTCCGAATAAAAAATATTAAATGCTTAATAGCTTTTATAAGTTTTCCTATTCTCATTGTAAATTTTAATTTAGGGATAATTATATGATGTATGACTCTTAGAGTAAAGCCCTTAATAATTTAGATAAATGTTTGCTATTTCAATTAAATACATTTATTTTGGCTTAATTATTGCTAAATTACTTAATCACTCTGCATAATTGTTTATTGATGTAATAAGTTGAATAAATCTCTTTAGAATTTTGAGTTTATAATTCATTTAAATTTCATTTTACCTTTTCCTTATACTCTCAAACTGTTTCATATTTATAAGAATTAATTGGTAAGTGTAATAATCTAAATATAGGCAACTCTTAAATTTTTTAATTTTTAGAAAAAATAATTTTAAAATAGATAAATTTTTTTTTTATCTTTTTCAAAGGAATATTATAAATGCTAAATGATTGCACGGCTCTATTTCGATAAACTAGTCGTAGTCATGGTCCTCGTAGCAAATAACTATTCCTATTATAATAGGAATGTCTTATTTTATAAAGCTAATTTATTTATATATACTTTAGTTACTACAATTAACTGCAATAGACCTATAAATAATTTTGGAAAAGGAATCAATAAATAATAGTAGGATGGTGAGTTGCTCATTTCAAAATATTTTAAACGAGACTTTGAAAATAAATTCTGAGGATTCTTATATTTTAAAATAAATAGAAAAATTAAAATTAATTCGAAATTAAATCAAATATTTTCCAATTTTTAGGGTTCAGATATCAAGATAAATTTATGAAGGAAAATTCTATTGATTATTTACATTAAAATTATTGAGTTTAATAATCTTTTGAGAAGTAGCACAGATTTAATTTTAGCGAATTGTTTGAGTTGTTATGGAAAGTTAAATAAATACTTTATATAATAGAAATATCTATAAATTAGGATAAATATTTAATTTCTGTTAGATAATTCAATTTCTTTTCACTTTGGCTACTTTTTATTTTCTCTCCTTATATCTGTAATCTTTTCTTTTAAACTTTAAATTTTTTAATTATTAAATTCTAATTTGATAAATATCAACTTATTTTATAATTAAAGTAAAGTAAAATTTAGGGAAGATAAATAATAATCAATTTTAAAACCAGCACTTATTAGTACTAGTTTGAAAATTGTATTACTCTCCTATGTAATATTTGATAATTAATTTCTTTTGAGTTCCACTTTCTCTAGGCTCGTTTTGCAGTCAAATTGAAATGGTAGATGTATATGAGTAAAGGGAAGTATGCGATCGGCAAAATTATATTTTCGTTTTGTTTCTTTAAAAATTAAGAAGTATCTAAAATAATTTTAAATTATTGTAATGCCATTTTTATCTTTTTAAATTCTAGCCCTCAAAAATATGAGCGATACAATTATTTAATTCTAAATTGTATTGCTTTGACTAATATTAATGCTAGAATTAACTTTCATATAGAAGGAGATTACTTCTGAATAAAAGGATACATTTTTATTAAATATTTGAAGTATTTGCTAAACTTTAAGATGGTCCCAAATAATAACTTTAGATAAAGCTGATAACCAAAGTAATTAGATATCAGATAAGATATTATTTATTTTAAGTTTAATCAACGATTGCTTTTAAAATATTGAAGATTAGGCTATATTGATAAAAAGAATAAATTATAAAATCATACTATTCTAATCTAGTAATATTTTTTATAAAATTATGAGGTTTTATTTGTAATTGACTTTTAAAATTTCTTCAAAAATGTTGCTTCCAAATTTCTATTGAGAATATTTAATATAAAATTACCAGTCCAATTACAAAGAATATTATTAAATATGCCAGAGAGAATACTATGTAAAATGGCAAGAGAAGGATTTGAAATAGCTTGCAGCATCCACTACAATTACATTTGAAAGGTGATAGTTTTTCTACTATCCTAAATATTCTCGCATCATCAGCCCACCTAATATAAACTGCAAACCATAAGAACATGGCTTTTATATAATTAAAATAGCTAGGAATGGCAAGAAAATCATCGTCAAGGTAAAGCAAATTTCCACTCTGCGTAATCTATTTATTCTTTCAGCGTACATTATAGTGTCGCAAGTTGTAAAGTTCATAGCAAAGGTCGTATGGATTTTATGATTCATCGGTAATCCACACACCCAACACCAGTTTATATAGAATAAATTTAAAGTGAGAGTCGCATTTCTTGCAGTTCATATACAAAAATAAAAATATGCTTGCATCCCTCGTTCTTCTCTATTGGTACTCCACAGGTTGGACAAGGATGTGCTTTTATTTTGTACATCCACTCTTTAAATAGGTTATCGTCTTGGTTAGAGCAGCTTGTCCCTTCATGCCAAGGCAGCATGCAATCGTGGCAGAAATCTACCTTGCAGTTTTCGCATTTTATCTTCTTACTCTTGCTTACGTCCACCTTATCAAACACAAATTCACAGTCCGGAGTGGGGCAGAACTTTTTATCCTTGCTCATCAATATCTTCAGTATATAAATATCCCATTTATGAAATCTTGTAGTTAAGCTTGAATTTCAAGTATTTTTCGAAAAGTGGTCTTTAGAGATCACGTTGCAGTTATCTATCTGTGATTCTCACATCACATCCTTGCTGAGGACACTTAACGAAATGAGCTTCTCCAGATTCTTCAATTCTCACTCTGGCGTATTCGCTAAACCCATCTTTACAAGACAAATGATTGCACGTGTAATTAATGAGCAGTAGCAAATTTCACAAAAAATCTGGGGCTTCTCTTCTATTATATTCCCACCTTGGCCATCTGGCTGGCCTCTTGTAGGTTATTCTTGTTGCTAAGGGATCTACTACAGAAGAGACTCTCTATGTGAATTAATAAACAATTTAGATAAGATCTTCCGCTTATTAAGCTGCTATGTCAAGATATATTGGCCATTTATTTCTAGTCTTGAGGATCTTAAGCAAATTACAAGAACATAAAAATAAATTTATTTATCTTCCATGATGTCTGAGATAAGCAGCTAATTTTCTAGGTCATCATTGCCAGAATTCATCTTCTTTAATTAGGATAATTGTGTACTTTTTATATAATTTGATAGAATTATTTAGCCAAAAGTTTATCTATCGAAAATTTCCAAACTAAATTTGACATCGTTTCTTTTAAATGGAGAATCAATTCAAATTGAGAAGATATTAAACGATAATGATAATAAGCAGAAATTTGCTTATTTAAAAAATTGTTAGAAAAATCCTTTAATTTTAAAAATAAAGATATATATCTTTTCTATTAACAATTTATTAAATCTAACTCTAAAGGGTTTATTTTTTAAGTAAAATGTTTTTTACGAATTGAAGGAGAATATTAAGAAAAAATCTTTTAAGAAATAATATTTTTGGATATCACATTTTTAAGAATCCTTAATAAATTATTTAACTTTTTTAATTAAATTTTTTGATTAAGTATTTAATAATTTACAACAATTTAGTTCTAAATTATTTATAAAATTTAGAATTTCTTGGGATTTGGAAATCTTATTCTATAAGAATATTAGCTTGAATCTTTAAATTAAGGCACCTAAATATCATCTTTGAGTGCAAGGATCCATTTCTATAAACTAGTCAAAGTCGTGATCTAATTAATCTTCAAAAGTTACTCAAAATTAAGAAATTTGAAATTATAATAAAGAAGATGCCTAAATTTTGGGAATTTGAATCTGGTCACTTATTTTATTTCCTTTTGACATCTTTGATTTTGTGTTTGGTATTTAAAAAATAAATTCCAAGCATTTTAAGTTCTATAAGTGTAAATGTTGAGTCTGTAAATTCGAAACAGCATTATTGGGTAAGAAGTACTGGTAATTATATTTTTATTTCAATTTATAAGACTAAAGCAATTGAAATGATTACAACTGCATGAGGAACCCATATAATTGGAATAGCTAGTACCAAAAGAAATTAGAAAAAGCAGATGTTGGTTATTGATGGACTAGTTTTTTCAATTAGCCATGGCAAGTAAACATCGAGAACCCAAATCATTATTGCTACAAATCCCCAAAATATCACAGTAAAAGGTAAAAATATCAAATGTGCCCAAAATCTACATCTTATTTTGCCTAAGCTATCTTCGTAAACTAGATAATTAAGCTTATTGCAATTTGTGAAATTGTAAGGGACTTAGGAATGAATGAAGTGATCCATTGGTTTACCACATATCCAGCATTTAAAAATATTAAGCACCAGTGAGTATCGCATCTCTTACAGTTCATGTGCCTGCATCCTAAATTTTTCTCAATAGGCACTCCACATTTAGGGCATAAATGAGCTTCAGCTTTGAGCATCCATTCTTTGAACATGTCATCATCTTGGTTTTAGCAGGTCGCTCCCTCATGCCATGGGAGCATACAATCATAGCACAGTTCTTTCTCGCACTTGCCACATTGTAGTTTCTTCCCCAAGTTTAGATTAATCTTTTCGAAGACAAAGTCGCAGTCAGGGGTCGTGCAAAACCTCTTGTCATTGCTATTCATAATAGAGAAAATTTATTTAGCTTAAAAATGAGAAATTTCTCTTGAAAGTTCTATACTTCTCACAAATTTCATGAGGTAACTCAAGGAATAGAAAAGAATCGGAGAGAACTCTATTGCATCCTCACTAAGGACACTTGACTTAGTGACCATCTCCTGAAGATTCTATTCTAAACTTAGCATGCCCAAGAAAAGCAACTCTACAAATTGAATGAGTGCAAGGATCAATGGTATATATCATTTATATTTAAGTTTATTTTCCAATATTTTATTACCATTCATGATCCATATAACATATGTCACAAAAGATTTTTGGTTTTGTCGCTTTTCCTAATTCTAAAGCATCTTAGTATTCACTTATATAATCTTCCTGACCGCTGTTTGATTGTCTGAACATGATAAATGATATTATATATTCAGCCCCGATTTTCCACTACAGCTAGACAGTTAGCTTTTACTGTAATTAGCCACTGATTTTAGTCTTTTACTGAACTTTAGAGAAGTTGCTTCAAATCCATCCATGATTGGCATGATGCAAGAACGTTCCCTGTAACTGTGGGATTTAATAAATCAGGAATATACTTTTTTTTAATTTTGTAGCAATACTCGGCCGACAATGAGCTCTTACAGTACCAAGATTTAACACAGATGACAAGTACTTCGTCCTCCTTCGTCCAGGCTTTAAAGAAGCAAACTTAAAAATTTTTTGGAAAATTGAGGCTGAACAGATAATATTATAACATAGACTTGATCCCTGAAAAGACGCTTGCTCTTTTCTTCTCTGAATTAAGTCTTATTTGTGTTTGAGCTCTCTCATTTTATTTAAAATTATAAATTTCGTTAAAATAAGGAAGTTAACTTGGATTTTGAAGTAAGTTTTCTTCTTGATCAAATATTTCGCTCATTTTGTAATTTAATTTCAGAGTGGCCTCTATCTATCTTTTCTATCTCTAAGATTTTTAATTATAAAATTTTGTTCCAATCAAAATATCCTATTATAATTACGAAAGCTTTCTTGTAAATTCATTCTATATTAAAATGCAATTTCATTGCTTATTTTATAATAAAATATTTTATAAAGGAATTACTTTTAAACCAAATAAATAGGAATGTTGAAATTCAATCATAAAGCACACTTAATTAATTTTGCAGTAAATTGAAATAACGATTTTAAATACTCTAATTGATCATAAAATATGACCTTAATTTATAGTCAATTAAGAATTAATTATCTATTTTATTGAGATTATTAACATATGAATTAAGAAAATTAAGAATAAATAATCTCTTAAGGCGGATTATCATAAAATATTGAACATGGCTCTTTTGACTGAATCCCTATTATCAATCTATCTGTGCATTTCTTGTTTCTTAGGAACATCTTTAGCAAGGCCTTTGTACCCTGCTTTGGGATCTCTAGATTTGATAGTCTCTCCAAACAAGTTTATTCCCGTATTTTAATACTCTTATGACATCTTTTGCTTCCAAGATGACTGCATTGCAACAAGAATAAGATATATTTTCTATTGCCTTGTTTGAATCAAAGCTAGGGTCTCTGTCAAATAGATCATCGTCATCATCGTCCTCATTGGTCATTAAGTGATCTGCTTTCCTTTATTTCTGCTTCAGCTTTTCCAACTCTTGCTAAAAATATTTAAGAACTTCTAGAGGTCATTGTACTTTTGCCACTTGTTGAAACTTGCATCTTACTTTCCACTTCCTTTAGGAGCATTGCATCCATTTAGAGTGCTTGTTCCTCCAAAGAACATATTTGCTTCTCCTATTATACTAGGAGAAATATGTTAATAAACAAAAGACCATTTGAAATCTTAAGGAAGGACATTCTATGAATCTAACTCTGTCGCTGTTACTGATACTCTTTAATTATTTGTGCAGCCTAAGAAGATTAAAAGCCTTTGTCAGAGACTTCACTGTTCAAGCTAATGTTTCCAATGTAGCCTATAGGTCTCTCAAATGTATTACTCTAATCAAAATCAGAATAAAGACTTTAAATTTTCAAACGTTCTAGTCATTGAGTTCTTATTAGGTGAGTCTTTATCTTAAAATTACCTATTTTAGCTAAAATCTTAGGCATTAAATAATATTAACAAATAATTAGAGAAGGGACTTTATTCTTTCCTACTGGAAGGTGTGCTAATTGCATCTCTCCTCTCCTTTTATTGAGCTTTTTCAACTTAATTGTGTTCCTTTATGTGAGTTTCAAACTCTTTGAATCCTATTGAGAAATTCTCTCCTCTTTCATACATATTATAAACCGAAGGAAATTTTCTCCCAGGAGATTAATTCACTGCTTGAATGATGAAATAAATGAAGAAATTTTGTTATGAATGTCGTTTTTACTCTCTGAAATATAGTTTTTGGATTCTTCAAGCTCACTCTCTCTTTATTTTATGTCTTAATTGTGGTTATCTTAGAGGTTAAATTAATCATAAGGATACTTTAAACCCATCCTTCTGTTTTCCTGCTCTGCCTCTAACTGCTGAGATTCAATTTAATTTCTAAAAGTCGAATATATAAATTAGAATAAGAAATATAAAGTTATCCTAGAATCTTTTAGAAAGAAATTTTGTAGATAAAGATTAATGCAAATTTACATCTTGAATGAGTTTTTTTAATCTCAAACGATAATTGTTTGCGAATAAATGCGCTTATTATTAATTCATACTTTTATAAAGAGTTGATAACATGTTTAAAACCAAGTATAGTATATTTTAGATTCGACTATCTCACTCATTTCTAAAGCTATTTAACTAAGGGCAAGAAGAGTATCTTAATTCAACGACTAATTCATAGAATGACTGTCTGGCTTCTCAAGATAATCATAAACCTATCCCATGTACTTCGATTCATACTCTTGTGCAAGGATAAAGTTATCTACTGATTCTGTTTTATAGTCAAGAGGAGACTTAAATTGCGTCCTCTTGTGCATAGTCTGATTCTTTATACTTTCATTCTTTAGAGGTTAGGATGGATTGTTTATTGTGCATTAATTTAATCTAATAAGCGAATTTCTGAATTCTAATGTTTCAGGTCTCTCATAAATGATAGTAGGCTCTAAAATAGATAAAATAAATTGCAAATTGTGTTCATTAAAGATTCTCCAGGAATGAAAGATTCAAGGGGAGACCCTTACTTCAGCTAATCATATCGCAAAAGAGTTTAATTATAGTCGTCCAGGGTTAGAACTAGAATTTTAATGATCGAGCTAGAATTTTTATTGCTCATAGCCACAATTAGATCACACAGTTTTTATTCAATAGAACTTAGAAATCCCATCATTTGATTCAAGCAATTATCTTAGATTTCCAAATTAAATGTAGAGTATAAATAAGTGAGAGTAAAATCTTTTGGGTGACAGCTGTCTATCATCATATTAGCTAGATTAATATTTCCCTTGATGTTATTCAAATCATCTAAGAGCTTCCTATACTTTTGCAATTAGTCTTTGGTGAGTGTAGAATTGATGATCTCTTGTCTACTTGAATTCAGGAGTGGATTACGATTTACTGAATCATTGTTCATTTCTCTTGAGCCTTGGACCACTTGCGATGGTTAGTCACCCTAGATCAAATTGAGTCTCTTGAGTACTTTGAGAATCTCTGAGAATATCGTAATATTGGGATCATTAGCAAATTCTTAGCCCCATATCTCGAAAAGAACCAGTATTTTTTATTTAACTTTCGCCTCTATCGCCTAGTTATTGAGCAAGTTTACAACGGGAGTCATGAACTCTTCAGTTCCAATAAGTTAATGAAATTGCGTGTCTAGTCTAATCATGAGTTGCTCCAGCAGGTTTAATGCGTGGAGGAGCATATCAGAATCATCGCTGTCCAGTAATCGAAACTGGTCTCTTAATAAATACAAGCAATATTCATATTTAAAATATCTTAAGATGTTAACAAGTGTTTATTAACTGTATAAGAGTTAAGGGAGGCTTTGCTTACTATTGATTAAATTAAAATTGAAAATCTGAGCTGATAATTCCAACGAATTCATTTAGCTCTGCTTTCGGGAAAGAGCTTTGCTTGATCAACTTTTCATATAGCTAGCCTAATTGCTGAAGTTATGATTTCATTTATGTATTGTAAAAATTCGAGAATAATTTGATCTAGATGTAAGTTTGTAATGAATTTGAATTATAATAAAAATTCTGCCATTTTATCTTCTTCTCTAAACTTCTTTCTAGCTACTTAAACTATGGGCTTCCGATTTACTTTTGGGCGCATCTGCTTGGGGCTTTTGATGATCGTGCAAGGAATATACCTGTTTCAAAATGACTTCAAAGAGCAGAGGCAATAAACAAAGGATTTAAGAAGTCTTTGCGTGAAATAACAGAATCTGGACTAAATTTTGCATAAGTCTTTCTGCGCTTTCGGTAATCAGTCGGACTAAACTTTGAACTATCTGATCTACGCTCAATTTTTAACGATGGTGATTTCTGGGTCACTGATGGTTGCTAACATTAAATACAGCGGAGTTCTAATGGCAATAAGTATGATGCTTTTGATAATTACGAGAGACAATCCCATTTTGGGAACTAGCGATGCTGCATGGAGAAGCAACTTCATGAATATGCTTCGAGACCTAGCTGTGGCTGGAATGGGGCTCATTGCTTCTATGAGGAGAGAGATAATTAGACACAGGAAACCTAAAATTAACCACAATGACTGATTAGACAAAAATAATTCAATGATAATTCTATTGCAGAAAGAAACTTATAAATGCTAGTGAATCACTATAAATTTGAATTTAATATTTTTAAACCTTAAATAAGCATATTTATATTTATCAATTACTCTCTTCAAAATCACATTATAATCAATAATCATCAGAGATTAAGTTTAATCTATACACTTTAAAAATAATTTAATTTAATGGCTAGACTAGACTTTATCTTAAATTTTATAATAATATTTAAGATAAAAAGCAAAAAGATTTCAATTAATTTAGACTCTCTGTATTTTTTATGCAATCTATAATTTGATTTCTACTTTTGTAATATCTTATTAACCTAAACAGTAGGTTCTGTTATATATCACAAAAAATTTAGAGCGAGAGTGTTGTCTTCAAAAAATAGTGCAGCTGCATCCTCCTCTTTAGGAATCGTTGAGTGCATCTTCGTGGACTCTCTGCCATTATAGTAGCGCTACAATCTTCTGGTCGTTCTCTGAACCATTATATGAGCTGACATTGAACTTGTTTTGCTCTGGGCCTGCTTACTCCATTAGCTTTATGCTGTTATCTGCAGCCTCTTCCCAGCCATCAGCACTAGTTTATTTGAGAGTATAGATATTTCCCTAGATGTCTGCGGGCTTTGAGAGTGGCTTGTGGGAATTTCCTCTATGATAGACGACTGCATGGCATATCTGCTTAGGGCATGGGTGATCATCCTCAAACACAGAGAAGCTGACAAGGTTGTGAGGAGCAACATAGGTATTCAAATAGCTAACTGCTTCATTTAGTAGGCCTTACAAGTCTCCAGTGGTAGTGAAGTGCTTGCAGGTGTATTCGATAGGAGCTGTCTGCGTTGAGGGCAAGTACCACAGAATTTGGATATTAATTTGGCCGATGTTTCTTGCTGTATGAGTGAGTGCGAGCACGTCTACACTCTGAACTGCAACTTCCTTTTGAATGTCTTGATACTGAATATCCCAGTCTGCAACATCTCTGCGCAACACGAACTTAATGTCATTCAGCGAAGTCATTGATGCATCCTAGGATGTTCTGTATGTCAATATCAAAACAGCATCTGCGTCGTAAGTTGAAGTCTCACTCGCTGAAATAGAAATGATCTGCTCTCTCTTAAGGTCAACCATCTTTATCCAGTTCAAATCAAAATTATATGATACATGATAGATAATTCACAAGATCCTCACAGCAAAGCAAGAAGTTGGTGGCTACTGAGATATGAACGTCTATTTCACCCGCAGTTTTAGTGTGTCCGTTCTCCATAATTTGTTTTAAGTTTTATTTCAATATACCTTTTAACTTAAAAATTAAGGGAGAATATTATTCACTTATTAACATGATCAAATCATAACTTTTGTAAAACGTTCAAATAAAATTCGAAGGGCTGAGATCTCTAGCTAATCTTGCTCTTGACTTTAATTTTTTAAAATAAGATTAATAAATTCAGAGGCCTTGAAATCTTGCGCCTTGAGATAGTCGTTTCCACTAACTTGGATCTTCTGTTTTATGATTTTGAGAACCTTAACCTTCTTGAGTTCATCGTTTTGCATTATGTCGTCACTTGAATCATCAAGAGTTGCTCCCATCCCAGCAATTGCAGGATCTTCTAAAGTTTTGCTACCGCTAGACTCTTGATTCCTAACCAAGGATATGTTCCTCTGAATAGTTCTTATCTTTTCCAGCCAAGGCTTTAGTTTTCATTTAATAAAGTATAATATACAACAAAATAGTTTGTTTATCTGATACTGTTGCTTCACCAAGCCACCATCTTATAAAAAAATTTGAATTAAAAATGAAATGAATCCCTAATGGACTCGGAAGGTAGGTTTATGTTAGTTGCATTCAAAATTGCATCATTCTAAAATTTATTTAAACACACATATGTCAGTTTACTTTGAGTCTAGTATTTGTCTTTATGTTTATTATGCTCTGAGCAATCTTTTCTACATCGATGGGTTTAACTTGCTCCTTAATAAGTTTCATATCATTCAATTCCACATTTTATAGGAAAGTCTCTTTGTTTACATATAGGATATTTGTCTCCTCCAGAGCTCTAATAGTCATTTGCCTGGGAACATCAAGCAGTAATTCATCATGTCCAAATATTTAAGCTTTGCCTAATTCAAAAACTTTGTATCTTATTCTTTTTGTCTTTTTAACAATTTCCCAGGTTTTTATTCCCTAAATATGTCTTAGTGAAGAGGATTCTTACAATAGGGTATCTGTTGTACTCATCTATATCTATTATAGTTTCTGCTAAAACTGAGCCCTTTCTTATAATGTATAACACTGAAGACTCATCTCCTTGTTTATAGATATAGTCACCAGGCTTGTAGGCCCTTTCTGTTAAAAATTTATTGAAGTTCTGAAGCTTTATCAAAGACCATTCTTTCAAAACATCTACTGTTTTTAAAAACTCCAATGCTTAAAATTTCTACATCAAAACTACGTCCTATAAAATTATTTTACTCATAAGGAAAATTAGCTTACGAGCACGATTGATTTATAGTAAATCTTTTTCAAGCGCAAAAGTTTACACTCCGTGAGAGCTTTCACACTTGCACCTCTTCTATTATCATTTTCTAAAGCCTTTTCTCCAAAGACTTGGTTAGGAATAACCTCGGCAAACTAAATCTTGCATTCCACATCTGCAAAGATTCCTACCTTTCCTTAATAAATTATGTACATGCAAGTTGCCTCATCTCCCTTATTCATTACTAAAATATTTAATAGGCACCAAGTTTACTTACCAATTTCATTTTCAGGGATTGTAATAGGCTCAAGCTTATCAGACAAAAGCTAAAGTAGAGGAAGTTAAACATCACTCAAGAATGGCACACCATTTCTAAGAAATTGTACAATCTTTTCTTTATCGTATTTTTCTCTTTCCTCAACAGGTTTTGAGAAAATCGTTGTCATATTTTCAATTTGAGCAGCTACACTTTTCTTAGTCTTCTGCTGTTTTAATTAATTGACACTCAACTTATGCTATTTTCTGTTCTCCTAGTCATCTTCATCTGATGAAACATCCGACATCTCTCTTGATGATCTAGTGTTATTGGTGTTACCATCGTGAGTGCTTTTACTTTGATGCAGAGTCTTTATTTTCTTCATTAAGTTAGGATCAGCAGCCTGCATTGAGAAATTACTCTCTCTTTACATTTTAATAGGCAAGTTTAAGCCAAGATGTGGATTCATTACCGAGAACTGTCTTAACTTTTGCTTGCTTTAATCTCTAGCCTCAATTGACTTCATCATCTCATGATGAGCCTTGAGTTAATCCTTCGGGTCTACTATATTGAAAGTTTGCTTGCTTGATCTAGAACGACTATTGTTCAGTAGGTCCGAGCCCACCAAAACTTTTTTAACCGAATCTTGGAAATCAAAAGGCTCTCTAACTCTAACTGAAAGACGCTAGTTATTGTGAAGCTTTTTAAAAGTACTACTTTGATATTCCTTAGTTGAAGAGTCTCCATGCTTATCCTATTCTTCCTATTGTTCTATATTGTCCATATCTTCTTTAGTTTCATTGAAAATAACTACCTTCTATAGTAAAAATTTCCAATGCCTATTGATTTTTATAAGAGTTTAATATAAAAATATAAGCTTGTATTTCTCCGTGGCTAAAATCTACTTTCACTAGCTACATGTAGTAGACTTCCTTGTCGCATATTTTTGGGATTCTTTTCTCCGCTCTCTTAACTGCTTTCCTGTACATTTTAAAACATAATGCTTCTCCCTTTGGAATTTTCAGATCAGAGTTATGAGGCACTCATAGTCTGCATCAACTTTGTATTTTTAATTTTCTGTCGATGGGAATCCAGAGCTGTTTAAATCGTTTGAGAATCTACCTACTTCGAAGATTTAGACAATGCAATTCCAGCTTGGCTTTATAGATATTATAATACATGAATTCAAATTTAAGATAGCTGTTCTTCTTGATTGCCAATGGAGGCATCCCTGGTTTAGTCTAATACTAGCTAGTTTAGTTTCTCGAATCTTAGAGAGCAGGAAAATTTGATTCTAATGCTTTGTTGACTCCTTTACTGAATTGTTTTGAGAGGAGAGCAGTTGTTAATTAATTAGGGATGGCTACTTTTTGTGATTGGTTGAGTATTGTTGAAGGCATAAGTTGATACTGTTGCGTGGAAGTAAAGTTCACTCTTAGATTATTTGTCTATCAGCTTGATAAGTTTCCTTGAGAACTCGAAGAGACCAGTTTCTTTTGCGAGGCTGACCTATTTGGTTTTAGAAGAACTGAGTTTGATTGCATATTTTGATTTAGATTATTTTATTGCAGGTCTTTTTAAAAAAGCATAATAACTGCTAAAATAAGGCAATTCAGTGGGGGAAGATGTCTTTTAAATTAATACAAATATATTGCCATAAATACTCAATCAAAACCATTTATTAAGGAGTATTTATTATTCAATAATAAGGTTATTATCGTTTAATACAAACTAATTCTAAAATTTTATAATTTATGAGTGATTTCATGGCTTCAAGGGAACTAAAATTAAGTTAGGAATTTTATGAATCTATTAAATTTGCATTTCAATTATGAAATTAAAATTATTTAAATATATTATGCTATTTTTTATTAAATTGCGTTTTATAAAAACTTTCTCGTTCTCTTATATTATTGACAGACTTCAATTAAAAAATAAAGATAATTTAAGATGACGAATTTAATTTTTGGACCGATAATAATTGTCATTAACAGACAAAATTACTAAGGTAAAAAAGTATTTATTTTAAAATAAAAGTCATTTTTCTAAGGTTACAATTGCTTTCATAAGCTGCACAAAAATAAAACAAATGGGATAATCTAGCGGAGTTATAATTATAATTGGAACTAGAATATAATATTCTATTTTATATTATAGTATCAGCCCCAATTTGCTATTGTTGCCTAAAAACTAAACTTTACTTATTGAAGGTGTCTTTTTCGCTTTATAACATTTTTTTAATTTTCTTTTATATTCAGTTTGGGGAAGCACGTTGACAAGGACGAATATAATAGTTAAGGAAATTATAATTAAGCAAAACTACTGTATTCAAAGTTATTATATTAAAAACTAAACCATTTAAGGATTGATAACAGTATCAACTCAATTCTAATCTTAATGAAATTTAGTCCTCTATAATCCTTTTTTACTGATATAAACTTAAAATTACTTGAAAATCAAATCTAAAAGTATTATATTTATTGTAAATCATACCTGTATTAAATAAGTAAGTAACAGGTTGCCGGAATGCAAAACGACGAGAAAAAGATTGTAGACCTCTACATCCCCAGAAAGTGCTCTGCCACCAACAGACTGTAAATATATTTTTCTGATCACTGCCAAGGACTCCGCCTCCGTGCAGATCGACGTTGCCGACGTAATTTTTGAGCGCCCTAAGTTTTTATTAGGTGGACGAGAACGGAAAGATCACTGGAAAGAAGAAGACTCTTGCTTTAGCTGGTTTCATGAGATCAAGAGGCGAAGCCGACGCTTGCATCAACAGACTCCTCGCCGACCTCGACCTCATCAGCTTCAGAAGATGAACCCACAAGGATGCAGAACCGCCCTTCGCGCTTTGTTTACCTTAAAATGTTGAAAGAATTCTTGTTTCTGTCCTTAACTCTTTTTTCTAAACTATAATTTAAAAGTTATTTTTAAATAAAAGATTTAAAAATTATTTTTAAAATTCTTATTTAATTCTTCAAAAAAAAAAAAAGTTTTTTTCTTACATTAACCCATTAAAAAATTTGATTTTCTAAAAATTTTTAAATATTTACTAAGTAGAATAGATCTAAGAGTAAGCTTAAGATTTGGGATGTTAATCTCGTGTTTAGAATGGTTGAAACAAACAAGCAGCTTCCAGTCCCCGACCTCTCATTGGCAGAGACAGACCCAGAAATCGCTGATCTCATCAAGCACGAGAAACTTCTAATAATTCTTGAATGTATTTTGAACAGAGACAATTTGAGGGAATCGAGTTGATTGCATCTGAAAACTTCACCTCAAAGGCAGTGATGGAGGCACTTGGATCATGCTTAACCAATAAGTACTCTGAGGGCTATCCCGGAAAACGCTACTATGGAGGAAATGAGTTCATTGATTAGATTGAATCACTCTGCCAAAAGAGAGCACTTGAAGCATTTGGTGCCAACCCTGCTGAGTGGGCAGTCAATGTACAAGCTCTCTCAGGCTCTCCCGCCAATTTCGCAGTATACACTGCTCTTCTCCAACCTGGAGACAGAATCATGGGACTCAGTCTTTCACATGGTGGTCATCTTACTCATGGTCACATGACTGATGGCAAGAGCATCTCAGCTTCATCTAGATACTTCCAGTCTAAGCCCTATTTCGTAAGCACTATAAGGAAGTCTAATACATTTATGGAATTTAAAAACTAAAAATAATTTGTAAACTTATTAAATCAAAAAGCTAATTATTCTAGCGGTTAAATTTTATACTTATTCATCCTAAAAATTTTATAAAGATAGAGATTATATCTAAGTTGATGCAGATAAAAAAGTGAAGGAATTGAGAATAATTGATAAGGAGCATATTAATATCTCTCATTAAATTTTTCCAAGCCTAATTAATTTATGAGTGAGTAAGCATTTAGGGTCATCACATATGCGGCATATGCCATTATCTGTTAATTTTAGAACGGTTTTAATTGTCTGATCTTTTCTCAAATTGTTAAAAAACTATTTTTACTCAGAATGAAAGTTTCATTAAGATTTTTAGTAAAAGAGAAGATTATTTTATATTAGCCTTATAATTTCTGGAGAACTTCAAATAATTAAGCAGGAGAATAACGATTTTATATAAATTACTTTTAATTTTTATTTCAGAAAATGAGATAAATGAAGAGAGAGACTATTCCTTATTTTCATTTAGGAAATAAAATTTGGGAATAATTGTTAGGTAAATGAGGAAACTGGATTGATTGATTACGATGCTTTGGAAGTGTCTGCTCAAGAGTTCAAGCCCCACATCATCATTTGCGGTGCATCAGGCTACCCTCGTGACATGGACTATTCCAGATTCAGCCAGATTGCTAAGTCTGTTGGAGCATACCTCATGGCTGATATCGCACACACAAGTGGCCTTATCGCAAGCGGTTGCCTTAACTCACCATTCGACTTCGCAGATATCGTTACCACAACTACTCACAAGAGTCTCAGAGGACCCAGAGCCGCTCTAATCTTCAGCAGAAAAGAGTTTGAGGAAGAATCAACTTGCAGTTTTCCCCCAACTCCAAGGTGGTCCCCACAACACTAACATCGCTGCTATTGCAGTTCAGTTGAAGGAAGTTGCCAGCGAATCTTTTAGAGAGTACTCAAGATAGGTTATCAAGAACTCTCAAGCTCTTTGCGAGGCTCTTAAATCCAAGGGAGAAATTTTCATCACTGGAGGCACCGACAACCACTTGATCATGTGGGATGTGAGACCTCATGACCTCACTGGCGCTAAAGTTGATAAAGTGCTCGATAAGTGCCACATCACCACCAACAAGAATTCTATTGTGGGAGACAAGTCAGCAATCAACCCAGGCGGTGTCAGACTCGGAACTCCCGCAGTCACTACTAGAGGTTATAAAGAAGCAGATATGGAAGTCGTTGCTGGTTTCTTATTAAAATATTTTTCCTCTTAAGAGCTATCGCCATTGGCAAGAGAATCCAAGGTTAGGTTGGAAAGCAGCTCAAGGATTTCTTACCTGCCCTAGAAGGTGACGAAGAAATTAAGGCCCTCGGAGATGAAGTTAAAGCCTTCTCATCTCAGTTCAGCATCCCAGGAATTTGATCAGCATAATAAATTAGCCACATAACTCAGATTAATGAAGAAGTATCTAATCAATTTTATCAATCATAAATGTCACTTAAGGGCAAATTTAACCGAAAAAGAGCAGTCTAATAAAAATCAAGTTCTCAAGCAAGAGCATAATCTTGCGCAAAAGCTTTACTTCTGTTTGTAATAATGGAGAAGAATCTTATATACTGCTGAGTTTTTATTACACTCAGCTAAACAATTCCTTACTATTCTGCTATCCCAGTCTACTGACTTAAGTAAGTATTCCACGATTTTGATATGGTTCCATCTACTAGCTACTTCTAGAATAGTTTCTTCTTTATGAGTGTCTAGATTTATAACTGAGGTCAGCTTTGGATTTGCTTCATTCTCTATCAATAGATTTACAACTTCTAAATGGCCATTTAGGCAAGCTAAATAAAGAGGCCGCAAACCGAAGGTATTTGGCTTATTTATAGTGTGATTGGGATGCTCTTTTAAATACATGTGCTGCTTTGGATCATTATCAAGATAGCCTTAAATCCATTTTAGAGAGTCTTCTCCTCCTCTAATTATAAAATTAACTCATAAAAATTTTACCCTGACAAATATGAGAAAAATTTATGCTCCCTTCTTAGTCTCTAGAAAGAATCTTATCTGAACCCAAATTAAAAGATAATTAAATACAAATTCCTATTAGAACTACCTTAGCTCTTTCATTTTTTGTAAGGCCTCTCCTGTTCTTTGTGGGAATCTCCTTATCTCCGAAACTTAAAATATATTTTAAACAATGTCACTCTAAAGTATGTTTTATTAAAAATATCGCTTACCGCTTTTTCAAGTTTTTTAGCTTCATGACTTTTGAGTAATCCAACTGTTTTAATAAGATTTGATAGCTAGACCCACCTCTTTTTAGCAGTAGGTCTTTCATTTTATTGCACACCTTGGAGCCCTTAAAGCATATCATCCTCAGCTTCACTTTAAGATTCTTTGATGACTTCCTAGCTATTCTTCAAGTTTTATGGTAGCAGCTCTTCTGAATTCAAAAAATAATCGTTACAAAATTAAGATTCTTTGTGATTGAATTATTTCTTTGAAACCAGGGCTTTGCTTTATTTTTTACGGTCTATCAAATGCTGATGAGTTTCTAGGGGTCTATCTTCTCTAGTATAAGTAGTAAGAAAATTCTGGTCTGGCAAAGGAGCACTCATCTGAGAAATATACTTTGATCTCCTCATTAAAGTGCCTTCGTCCTCAAAATGAATTGACTGTTTCTCTTTTTATCTCTATACTTTTGATTGAGTTTTCGAATCTGTTTTCAATTTCAATTGCTCCTCCCCTTTATCAAGTATAAATCTGACCTTATTCAATTTATGCAGACCTGGCAAGCCTCTCCTTTGTAAGTCGTAAGATCGAGAACTAAATTCCTCTTCTTCTATTTTCCAGTCCTTATTTGATTCAGTGGTGAGCATCTTATTGCTCTACTAAGATTGATGGGTCTTTTATCAAGGCTTTTGCGAGCTATGGTCAAAATCGTGATTATTGAAAAACTGGTTTTACTCTTCTTCCTCTTCTTATTAAAGTGAGACCAAAGAATTTTCGAGACTGATTTCGTCATCGTCATCCTCTTCTCCTTATTTTTGAGTTTTCTAAGCGTTTTAAGAGTTATTCTACTTGTTAAGTTACTAATTTTAAGATTAACTCTTGTTTCTCTCATCTGACTTTAAGCTTAACTACTTCCTTTAACTTTAATTTTTTTTTGTTAATTTTAAAAAATGTGCCATTTTTAGATCAAATTAAAAATTCTCCCAAAAAAAAATCTCAAGTTTCATTAAAAAAAATAAAATATCCCAGAGGAGCAACGATTAATTACTTTTTCTTTTCAGAATCAGCTCCACTTTGTAATTTTTTCAGCTTATGCTACCCACTACCCTCTCGCACCTAATTCTAGTCAACCTAGGAACTAAAAAAAAAGGTTTTTCCAACATGAAAATAAGTACATTTTTTAGGATTCTAAGTTTATATCGTTGATGTCAACTGTTTCTTTAGCTTTAGAGGATGAAATATCCATTCCTATTATATTTGGCTTTTGCTAGTGTAACTTCATTTACTAGATATAAATTAGATTACGATTCTTAATATCCAATGACAATAATAGCTAACATCGTTTTCCACAAATGAAATTTAAAGTACGTTTGGAATAAGGCAGCGAATGAGCAATTAAATAAGAGATTCTCATGATTATTATATATAAACATAGACATAAAAAGATATTGGAAAACAACAAAGGAGGTCAACATTTTAAGGTAAACAAAGCGCGAAGGGCGGTTCTGCATCCTTGTGGGTTCATCTTCTGAAGCTGATGAGGTCGAGGTCGGCGAGGAGTCTGTTGATGCAAGCGTCGGCTTCGCCTCTTGATCTCATGAAACCAGCTAAAGCAAGAGTCTTCTTCTTTCCAGTGATCTTTCCGTTCTCGTCCACCTAATAAAAACTTAGGGCGCTCAAAAATTACGTCGGCAACGTCGATCTGCACGGAGGCGGAGTCCTTGGCAGTGATCAGAAAAATATATTTACAGTCTGTTGGTGGCAGAGCACTTTCTGGGGATGTAGAGGTCTACAATCTTTTTCTCGTCGTTTTGCATTCCGGCAACCTGTTACTTACTTATTTAATAATAATAACCTTATTATAAGTTAGCAAATAATTTTCTAATCTAAACATCCTCCGTTTTAAATATGATAAATCCCTCATTACTTGAAATTAAGAGAGAAAGAGAAAGATATAAAATTTTTTAAAAAATTAAAAAAAACCTAAAGGGGTAAGTCTTCAGAAGTTTAAAAACAAACCATATTCTAGACTTAAAAGGGAGTAGTTGAGAACTACGAGGATATCAGAAAATTCACAGTTTTGATAGTTGGAGTGGGTGGAATAGGTTCTGTTGTCGCAGAGATGCTGACAAGATGTGGTATGGGAAAACTGATTCTCTATGACTATGACAAGGTAGAACTAGCTAACATGAATAGAATGTTTTACCTCCCTACTCATGAGGGTCTTGCAAAAGTCGAGGCAGCTAAGAAAAGTCTCTAAGATATTAATCCTGATGTGGAGATTGAAACTCATAACATGAATATTTGCACAATTGAGAATTATGAGAAGTTTAAAGGAAGAATTGAAAATGGATCATTGACTAATTCAAGAGTGGATTTGGTACTATCTTGCGTTGATAATTATGCTGCTAGGATGACCAAAATTTTTTTAAAATTAGCATCAATATTTTTTACCATTCTTTAATAATTTATAATGATATATTTAAACATGGAATTTAATAGAGAATTACTCCTATTTTGAGCGAAAGATTAAAATTTACATAATGACTATCAACAGAGCATGTAATACTTTAAACCAGCCATGGTTTGAGAGTGGAGTGTCTGAAAATGCTATGAGTGGACACATTTAGCAGCTTATGCCCGGAGAATAAGCTTGCTTTGCTTGCGCTCCCCCTCTGGTGGTTGCAAGCGATGAAGATGAAAATCAAATTAAGAGAGAAGGAGTTTGCGCAGCCTCTCTTCCAACCACTATGGGTATAATTGCTGGCTTTTTGAGTTAGACTGTATTGAAATATTTACTAAGGTTCGGTGAGGTCAGCTCATTTTTGGGTTACAACGCTTTCAGTGATTTCTTCCCTCAGTACCCTTTTCACTCCCAACCCAGACTGCACAGATAAGAAATGCAAAGAGTTACAAGCTTATTACCTTGAGCACCCAGAGGAAAGAAGAATCAAAGAGAAGTAAGCTAATAGTTCGTTTATATGATTATTGAGAAGATTGAAATGTTTAATCCAAGATGGCTGACTTACCCATTTCTGATCAGAAGGACCCAAAAAGCTACTTGTGGTATAAGGCTAGTAGTAGTAGTATAGAGTAGTTAGATCTAGTAGTATAGTAGTAGTATTGTATATCAATATTGTAGTAGTAGTAAGTGAAGTATTATAGTACGTAGTGTTAGTAGTAGTAAGTGTCGTAGTATATGTATCTGTATAAACACACAACGATTTTGGGTCTTAATTAACGTTACTTTGATATGGCTTGGTGCTATATTTAATATATTTATCGCAGCCACTATGGCCACAGTCACCAGCGCTCCGGCCATCGAGCCAATTGAATTCCATCCACGAGAAGGATCCCTCGGTCCACCTTCGAGACGCTTGTGCCCGTGAAGATTCCCAGACTGAGTTCACTGTCCTGACTGGAACTTTATTTGACCATTCGTCACCGTAGGTCAACTGAGCGGCGAGATATTGCCCATACCAAGGCCGTGCCAAGACCAGCCACCTCAACACCACTTTCGCAACCTGCCCACGCCGCGAGGCAGATAGTTCTTACTCCCAGTCCATAGTCTCTCACGGTTCGCATCAAATGCGCTTCGGGCATACCTTGAGCAATCCAGCTCAACTATCGCGCGTGATGTTCAGCCCTTCACTCTTCTATCCTCCTCGATGCGATGTGCACTATCACGCTTCCTTGAGTACCCAGGCCATCCTACAGCTTACTTCCCAAGTTGCAGGTCCCACCTCGGACGATCCTAGGCTCACTCTGGACACACTCTTCCGACGATGTTGTGGGAGTAGCTCGATTAATCTCATGCTAATTTAGACGGCTGTATGATAGGTGGAATGTTGTTGAACGTCTATTCTCTACGTCAGTCGCAGCTCTGCTCGCCCCCGCCACCTTCTTCCTCCCACTTTGCTATGCAGAAGTTGAGCACTATGTAAAGCGCTAGCAGCTCGCTCATCTTGTTCAAAAGCGCTGCTCTACCCTCTGCCACATTAGCCCAGATACTCACAAGAGGATGACAGAGTTGAATGAGGTCCGAAGGGGCCTCCTCCATCTCAGGACAAACTATGGCTCGCTGCACCAAAGGCTGATATCAAGGAACGCCGCTGAGTCGAGGAAGCTCAAGACTCATGTGTACTCCAAGCGTTCACTGATGATGATTGAGGCAGCCTCTAAGACGAATGCTGAAGTAACCTCACGTGCCAGTGCGGAGGAACTCAAGAGGAGGGCGCGTGAAGTGGAGGTGTCTAACATAGTATACTCGCAAGTCATTGATGGAGTAAGAGAGTACTAAGAGTTCGTGCACTCCATAGTTGAGCACCACATTGTCAAGCCTAACTTTGATGGCCGCAATGCTAAGGTTCTCGCGTACGCGCTGCTTGATGCTGACCATGGATTCAAAGAGTTAAAGGCCTCGATTAAGAGAAGCAAGTGAGAGCTCAAGGATGCTCTTGGCGAAGAGGGTGCGCGTATCCACTTACTGCTCAAATCAATCGCGATGAAGGTGAGCGACATCATGAGGAAACGTCGAAGGCAGTTCTGCCTGTCTATGCTGGCGCAGTATGCGAGGGACTTCGAGCCCAGGCGCTACACCTTCGACCTTGGAGACGTATTAGGAGGAGTGGACCTGGCAAGCGTGCCCCATCGGCAGCGCATCTTCAAGATAGCTATCATGCAGGACGAAGTTGTCGATAACGAGTAAGTTAAGGGTGAGCGATAAGCCCTCTACCATGGGATAAACCTTTCCCATCGCACAGTGGAGGCCTTCTCCGCATTCACCTACCTGCTCTATGTCGCGAGTCAGCGGGCCTCCTGGCAAGAGAGTCGATAGAGGGCACTTGCATATGTGATGGATAATCTCGTTGGCGAGCTGGAGAAGTCGGCCCCCGTTCACAAGAACAACGAGTTCATCCGCTACATAGATGGGAGGAGAAGGAGGATGAAGAACCCTCATTTTGACATCATTATGCCTGCTTCCAATACTGAGAAGGTATCACTGCGACTCAACATCATCCGAGAGGCTATGGACTGGATAGATTTCGTCACACGGAGCACAAGGGTTATCAGCTGCACGGCGGAGGAAAGTATCCATCACGTTTGGAACAACTCGATTTATCAAATGGCTGAAACGAACAAAGCTATAGCTGGAACTCAGGGTGCACTGATTCGGAGGATCCAATTAAACCAATAGCTCAAGGCAAAGTGCACTGTGATCTATGTCCAGGATGAGGCAAGGGTGCTGAGGAACTTAGATATTGAGCCCCGAATATTCAAACATAGCTGAGGGCTTACTTAAGGACGGCAGCGCTCATGAGCATAATATTATTCCCTTAGACCTCAGTTCAAGCAGATGCTCCCCCAAGCCAATTCACAGCGACAGATTGGACAATTGATAGTAGACATGGTTATGAGCAAGCCCGCGCTCAAATAATGCGACAAGACTGAGCTTCGAGAGGCACTCTCAGCCAGGCTCAGCAGGGGATTGCTAGCATTAGACCCCTAGATAAAACAGAGCATGGAGTTTCTAGCAGAGAAGATGGGAGGTCGAGTAACAAAGTCATACTTGCAGCAGACTATGGGCTTCTAATTCAAGACATTGTTAGACCTTTCCTCACACAACCCGTCTTTAATGCCTGCTCACGCTATGGATATGATGTGAGCGACCCACAGCTTCCTTAGGCAGTCCTCAGTCTACGACACGGGAATAATTCGACTGTTGCACTTCAGTATGGAAGGCAAGGGTGATCATCTGAGCACCAAGGCAAGGATCGTGGCCAGATTTCTGCCCAGATTGTACCGAGGACGCAGCAAGACTCTTCAGTATACTTATAACAGGCAGGACTCAAGCATATTCGCTATCCCTTACATGTCTGAACAAGCAGGCAATCGACAAGCGCATTTAAGAAGGATGTTCATTGAACGAGTGCTAGAGATAGAGACTCTTAAGTAGGCCATATTTGGGACAACCAATAAGCTCTCTTTAGTTCTGACTTAATGCGACATATACCCTGCGCACGTCTAGTGGACGATCTGAATTCTGGCCACGTGATACGGAACTTCACTTCAGAATGTTCTTCTCTCTATGTTCTGAAGGAGGAAGGCGAGTTTCAGCATAGTTGAGAGGGAGTTCTGTATCAGAACTGAAGAAGTGGAGCGGTGCAATTCCTCCGACTCTCTAATAGATGTACTCTGTTCACACTGCGCACACAGCATAGGAATGAGTTGATTGCTATAAGCATAACTTAAGATGAGGAGCAGAGATTGCGAAGAGGAACAGCAATAATGTGAAACTGAGAGAGTGATATTATATCTAATTTTGACGCATAATTTATTTATCTATATAACGTTAACTTTATCCTCCTTATCTAATACTCTAGCTAATTTATTATTTGTTTCCTAATTATGACTTCATTGCCTACCGGACACTCTGACTCTGAGCTCTTTGTGTAGCGTTGAAGCGGGAGAAAGCTACTGAGCGCATTGACGGATGGGCTTCTCCAAGCTCAAGAGCAAGGCGAGCTGAGGGCATTTATTATCATGGTCTGCTGGTGCCAGTGGGTGTTGGATGCGCAGTATTGCAGATAGACTGTTGCCTTAGCCCAAGCCACCCTCTCTTAAGTGTGTTTCTGCTCTCTCCTAATTGTATAGAGTCTCGCTGAAGGACATTGCCTGTATTGGATTGATAGCACTTGCCTTGATACGTGCATGACGTCTCAGCGATTCTCAGATTGAAAAGCCGGCGGATGACGACTATTAGTTACAGCACCTCGAAATCTGCTTCTGCGTGCGAGCCGAGAGTGTGATCTGCAATGGCTATCTCAGGTTGCCGATCTACATAGCAAAAGTCGAAGGCGCGGCGTCTCATACGTCTCTCTCGAGCAAGCAATCCAATAAAGCCTCTTCCTCTCCTTGGACCGAGGCCAAGCTCGACTCGGATGAAGGAGAAGAGTCGTGCGGAACGAAAAGGCAAGCAGCACAGGTTCAGTGATGTTAGTTTCTTCTGGCGGGTTCGGCGTAGATTGAGTCAATTGCACATGAGCGAAGACCACAAGTCCACCAGCAAGTATGACCTCAGGCGAGTGTCCGTTAGCATGATGATGTTTTTATGTTGGTAGCCAGTTTGCTTTCCTTTAAGCAACTTGGAAGGTGGGGCGTGATAATTACAGGGGCTTTCTGCTCCATTCCATCATAAATGAAGACGTGATCTCAGGCTCCTACGAAAGATCATACTCAAGCCACAAAGGGAAATCATGGGATAAAACAGGTATACCAGAGGATTTTTGAGACCGACCGGAGGGCCGAAAGATCAAGATTTCAGGGTGAGAGGCTCAGTCGGGGAAGGGGAAATTAAGGGCTCCAGGGATTTGTGCTTAATTATTCATTCACTAGTAAAATAAAGTTCTGAATTACTATTAATAGTGGCATGTGTCTTTAATTAAATTTCTCACCAGGTAAAATCTTATTAAGTCTTAGGCTTAAAAAAGCCGCCTGTTTATCGCATCTTTTTCCATAGGAATCCCACCGTAATCCCCAAGCGGACGCATTGGTTTTATGTATCCGAAAAAAAAGCCAGCCATTTGTTCTCAGATTCATAACGGTATGCTTGGAAAAGATTTATTATCGGGCCGCATTGACGACAAACGGTGATTGAAAATAAAAAGTGGGTACGTTATTGAGGCGGTCTCTCCATTGTACATGTGTATGTTCTACCTTAATACCAAAAAACTTCAAAAAAATGAATACAATAAAAAAATAATCGGTTTTCATAATCCATCACATATTGTTGCCGCGGCTCGACACGAGGTTATACCGAGGATACATTGTCCATCGCCGCTCCCAGAGACCACCTTCCCCCCACTCCTCCTAGAGTCAGCTCGATGTCTGAGCGCACAGCATGAATTAGGAGTTTTAATTCGTTGTATCCCATCATATACATGAGGATACTCTGACCTTAGGAGGTGCTCCTTCTTATTGGAATGCTCAGAGTTATCCATAGATCATGATGTTATTGATGGAGAGGCTGCTTAGGGAACATGAATTGAAACTGCGTAAATGCCACCGGTGTTTTCGCTTTCCCAAAACACGAGGCGGTTATTTGTAGAACCCGTCCGCCAGCACTGTGCTATCTCTCCATTAATGTGAGTCGGAGCTGCCGTCTGCTGTGTGCATAGTGAATGTCTATCAGCTTGGCCATATGCCTTCTCATGGTCTCACCGTCCATTTCGAAACCGAGGACTCGTCCGATGTAGATTATGTTCTTTCCAGTCGAATTCCCCCCTACGTCGCTGCCGCGAACACGGTGATCCACGCTCGCTATCGTCAGTGGCAAAAACGGCTTTACTGTCTCCTCCTAGAGCTCCGCTTGCTCTCCACATCTGTGCGAATGTATGCGTAGTCAACCGCTCCGTTAGTAACACCTTTATTACTCTGGAGGGAGCTTGCCAGCGTAAGCTTGCCACACTACCTGGTGTCCGCTGCACATACCTACACAACTGATTAATATATCAATGCGCGCCCTCTCTAGCGCTAAGTGCGTCCTTCCACTTGAAGCTCTTCGGCCGAACTTCTAGATAGTGTATGCGTTTCCTCATCTACGGGAGATATTTCACTGTCTGCCTCTTCTTTTCTCGAAATCGTGCCTCACGACTCGTAGATTGTCAGCCAGCTTGCTGTGCGCAACTCTGACCTATCCTAGCACAGTGCAGGCCTTGACTGTCTCGTAGATTTCTGCCTACTTAGTTGTAAAGCTCTCATCGGATGTTGTGTCATTGCCCTCAGAGGTCCGTAGCGGGCAAGATGGCAATAACTGCTCTCACGTACGACAGATGCGGTCACTGATCTTAAGCTTCGGTTAAGCACTGCCCCTACCGCGGTATATCGTGTGATGAATGTCGCGTATGACATGATTCATTTAGGGTAAAGTTGAAAGTTTGTGCATGAACAGTGGATGACACCGCGAAATACATAGCGATCGATCCACATTGAGAAGATAGCTCGCCCGGCTTTCATAGCGTGCGCTTTTTTTTTTGCGATCGCGTGCGCTCCATTAAAATACTATCGCACAACTCACATCAATTAATTTATGGAAATGATTAACTACTCAATACTCATATAAATGAACTATAAGTGTGGATTGGAGCTTTTGAAGCTTTCCCAGAAAATAAATAGGGCCTCACTCTTGAAGAGAATCAGTTAACGAACTTCTAGCAAGTCTTGTAAGGGAACTTTGTTTGAAGTGATAATTACAAATTTATGAAACATGAACGTAACCTTGAGAACTTACTAAAATGATTTTTCATTTAATTTATTTAGAATAGAAATTATCCTATTTGGACGTATTTTCAGTCAATTTTCTTCTGCTTGAGCATAGTTAAAGTTTTTTATCAAAAGTTCTCAAACTCGATCATTGCTTTAAAAATACGTACAAATATTAGTATGATTTCTCCTGTATCCGGACTGCAAGTATCAGCTACGTGAACGGAGTCTCTTTCCTACTCAGAACACCTCTTTCTATTACACTTGTCAATTGTGATATAGCATAAAATTATTATTTTTTTGCAGTGCGTGCGCGTCTTCAATCAACTATATAATTTCTTATTCTCACATAGCCTCATTTCACTTCATGAAATGAGAAACAGAATTAAAAAAGTAACTGGGAGACAAAACCCCATAGAATTACTCATTTCCTTAGCCCAAAGCTTTGTTGATCAGCAATAAGGCTAGTACACTTATTAAGCTTCTTATATTTGAGTTTCTTACAAATGCACCAACATCTTAGACTTAACTGCATATACACTTATGCATCGACTAGTTCACTCCCTAGTTTATGTGAGAGCAAAATATTCAAAAACTGCACTCGTTCATCATTGTTGCTTCTACTATAGAATAGTCTATAACTCAAACAGAATAGCCTTTTAATTACAGAGTTATATTCAAGCATAATCCACAAAAAACCTGATTCTTAATGCTCCTGCGCTCTTATTCTTTACTCTTCACAATCCTACAATTCAATTTAAAAACTACTCTCAACTCTCTATAGACAAAATTTCATATTTCTACCTCAGCATCGTTCAAAACGTATTCTACTACAAGTACAAGAAATATCACGGTTTTAATCTTTAGATTCCTATGTCTGATATCATAAACTACTCTCATCATTAAGCTGCAATCTATCAAGACTTAATATCTCGACCTTGAAGCTCAGATAGAATCAGCTTATAGGATTTATGGGGTTCTATTCTTATAATACCTGAGTGCACTTGACAAGCAAAATCTACTGATATTGTGTGAGGAGTAGTGGTTAATATAACTATCTACCCCTTAATTTTCACACGAATGAGAAGCCAGTTCTTAAATGGATGATTAGGGAGACGATATTATTGAAGCGTCCACTCAATTTAAGAGTTGTCGAAGACGAGAATGAGCATTTCCAGTTCTGACTCATATTACACGAGAAGAAGAGTCTACACTAGAGTAGGAAAGGAGATCTCTGTTGTAATATATAATTATTATGAACCTGAACTGCAAAATTAGTTAATCGTGTTCAGTAGCTTTATTAAGACAATCAACATCATTTTTATTCTTAGCAATATACCATTTCTAACACAAGGGAACATAACTCCAATATATATAATGAAATTTCTAGACTGGCTTATCGACTCCATTATATAGATGAGAGTTATGACTAAAGCAACCTATTCTGACTTTAAATATCAACTCTAGACTTTAAGCCACTATTGTTCAATATTCTCATTCTTTGTTATTTTAATGATGTCAAGCAACACAAAATCTTTATGATTGTACTCTCTCGATGATGAATCTCAAACTATATATAAATAAACCAACTATTTGAGAAAGAGACAAAACAGTTATAATTATTCGCCCAAGCTAATTAATTTAATCTTTAAATGAGTAGTCCTAATATTAGTGAATGAAGGAGATGAATCATAGAACCATGTTAGCACAAGACAAACAATGATATTAATCGAGACTCTTTCCAAGTTTTGCTCAGGGATATTCTTAAGAAGGCACAGATGCTAACATATACCTAGAGAAATGAAAAATCCTACAAGTAAACAGCGTTATATAGGAATATTTTTTCAAATAAAAAAACTAATCCAGATCCTATATATATCGAAGTTTGACCAAATCGACGAATCTCTACATAGTCTTATGGATGCATATTCTCATAACATTTTTTGTTACCACCTTGCCTCTAGATACATTTATTAGTCTGTGTAATTTAATTAACTCTTTGACATCAAGGGATGCACAATTGTGTCGTCTGCAAGTACTTTCTTATTTTCTATAATTTTTGTGTAGAAGAATGTTTTACACCGTCGTGCTTACAACTTCGAAGAATATCACAGGATTGAATCAGACTATAGCTAGACAATACTCAATTGGAAAGAAAAAAGTTACTTCTAGCCAGAGATGTTTTCAATTTCTCCATCACAAAATTCAAAGCTTACATCCATCACCCTCCTAATACTCGGAGGTAGAACACCTAGTGGAAAACTAATAGAATTACACTAAGGCTTTCCAATAGAGTTCTAAACGAATAAACATGCCCTTTTAAATAAAATTATACTCTCTTTATCCCCTCATATCTAGTAAGTCACTTTTTGAACATTATTACAACATCACTGAAGTAAAACTAACAATGAGTCTTGTGAATTAATTTCCCTTAAATCGTATCATTATATTTATATAATTAACTTTATTTCTCTTTATTTATATACATAATTTTGCATTTTATATTTTTACTACCAATTTATGAATTTTAAATTTAATTTAATATATTTCATATACATCAATAAATAGTTGTATTATATATTATGTCACTATTACGCATTTCTTAATCAACAAGCACTCGCTAAAATCTCTGTATCACATCTTATACTGATTTTAAGTATTATTACCTAACATATATTTGCTAAAAAACAAAAATTAGATAGTAAATAGCTACTTATATGTTCTGATAATTATCTATTCTTTATACTTACTTTTGCCAGACTAGTTCTACATTTGATGATCACTTGGGCTATTCTCAGAAGTTTAGGTTTTGTTGAGAATTTTGCAAAGTCTGCTCTCCGAAGCCATGCAAATGTACAGAGACTAATCTGGCAAACTCTTTAATGTAATTATTATCTTGAGGTTATTGCTGGTTAGGCTGAAATTGATATTTTCTGTTCTAGACTGTCCTCCCTATTAAAAGCCGTCTCAGGATTTTATATCAATGAGCGTTATAGAGATAAAATGTGATTTCATTAGAGAGCAGGCTAGGTTTCTTAAATCCGCCTTTTCTCCTTGCATCTATAGCCTAAAACCACAGGAAATTGAACGCCGATTGGAAATAAATGCCTGAGAATCTACACTTCTATTATAGTAGTAACCCTAATAGACTGGAAGATCTTTGCATTGACATGTTCTGTCTACTATATTCTTATTAACTCTGAGCCGTTACTCCATTATCTCTCAATACATATCCTGACATGTAGAGAATTGCGATATTTCCTGTAGTTTTGTCAAATTTGCTCTCTCTAAATCGGCTGCAGCTTCAAATGACATGTAAATCTTGCATCGGATGATGACCCCAGGGTTATATAATTAGTGTGCAGATTGATTGGAGAGCTAGAGACTTAACTCGAAAATCCCGCCTACGATCGATAGCATTTGCTCTTAAAGCATGCGAAATGATATTCATTACATGGTATTGTCTTCCTTCTACAGATTAGAGTCAGCCAGGTGGACCTAAAGATGCGCGCCTTATCACTAATTTTTTGAGTAATCATCATCAATCTGGCAGATTCGTCCTGCAGAGTGTCTATTGTGAACCCAACTTTGAACAGGGCGCATTCTGCATAACCTCTCACACTTCTTTTTATGGCTATTTGTGTTATTCTTTTATTAAGTTAAAGCCTATAAAACTTGAGTAAATAGCTTTAACCTACTTGACTTGCTTGATATTTGCATGTAGGTTAATAAGTCCCGAAGTATGTCGTTGTTTTGCGAGAGAGAAAGATGAGTTCCAACTTAATATGCAGTAGAGATTATTAATGTAAAACAGCTTGCAATTACTTTTGTTAGTAGTTCTTTCAACTTCAGATAATCAAAGTTGGATTTTCACTAAAAACTGCTTGTTTTATAGCTCTAAGATATGCTCATCAACTATTCTCCTACCTAGATTTCACGGTATCTGTTTAAGAGTTAATTTAGGTTGTGAGGAACGTGTCAAGTCTCTCATTCTATCTGCTAATGTAGGAATTTCTTCATTTTAACTAAAAGGTGTTTTGTCATCAGCAAACCATATAAAAGAACAAGAGTTTACATTCTTTCCATTTATTCCTTAGAATAATGAGTTCCGAGATTCACTTGTTACTTCAAGTTTCCAGCCAATTATCTATAGTTCACTGATATCGAGTTCTTTGCGAACTTTCTTTTCATGTTATATTTATTTATTAGCAGTCATTCTGTAATAGTTTAGATTAGAGGCCAATTATTAATTATAAAGACCTGTATCTTTTTCATAGATTTTGAGAAAGTAGTTTAAAGCCTCAATGAGTTAATATAACACATCTTATAACACTATCATTTTTTCTCTCTTCAGTAGTGCTATCTTCTTATTAACCATTAGTGCACAGACATTTGTGTGTATTCGATGTCTCGTATGGTGTGATGTGTGTCACTATCTGTTGCCTCTCTCCCTTTTCCTGATTATCTTGAAGACGAGGTACTTCATGACTTTTTCAGGCTTTAACAATAACATCAATATTAACCGTTAAAATTCATTATACCCATCTCTACTTATTTTTAGATAGTAAATAGTACACACTCCTGTACTATTAGAGCTGCGTCTCTCAGATAGCCTCTTTGAATATAAGAAGATATCGCAAAGTATAGTGTTTCACGGCGTGTGTGTGTTATATAGTTAGGTAATTATATCTTCACAGTTTTCAAAAGATTAATTAGCACATATCTTGTTGGCCATAAGAGGAGATAATTGATTCTGACTAGTATACTGCATGAGTGAATGTTCGTTGTTCTTGGGTGCTCTTTGATTTGATGAAATTGATTGGTATTGAGTAGCCTCAAAAATATGAGTACTCACATGAACTATGTGGGCGGATTATTAGATATCACAAGGCTCGCAAGAAATTTTATGAAAGTCATGGAAGCTTTTTGAATTTTGTGCTATAAGTTTTATATAGGTATTAGTTTCTATTCTCATGTAGGACTTTCCTCTTCATGACTTTACTGAATACTAACATTCCCTTCTCTTTATAGGACATAGCAACCATCAGTAATATTTCTACTGTCCTTTATATACATTACATAGTGCGTTTTTTAGAAAATTATACTTGTCTAGGAATAATATATCTCGTTGAATGACCCTAATAATTAAAAGAGACATACTATGAGGTAATTATTATTGCTAAGATACTTCTTCACTGCTTTTAGCACAAATTTACCGAAATAGAGAACAATCTTCCATATTTTAGGTTTGTCAAGTTCATAAATCGTCTAGTATCAAAGATTTCTGATCTAATCACTTTCATATTTATAAAATAACGCATTATTTTGTTATTTTAAGTTTAATCGCGTTTGAGTCGCAAGCGCTCTTTTCATGATTTTGCAAATTCTTCACAAACCACCACTTCTCTCTGGTTTTCACACGTTTCTGCTTTAAAAATATTTCATATCTATTGCTTCTTATTCAAATATACACTCTTCGTTCTTCCTCCATCTCTCTTCTTGCGTTCTGTCATTCCTCGGTGTCTTATCTACTTACTCATTATTTAATAATCAGGATTTCAGTAGCCAACGCTTCCATAAGAAGTATCTAATTTAGAGGTAGTCATACTCTATATGAAATTTGAGTTAGCATTCTCTCATGCTCCTTCTGATCTTTATATTTGCTTAGTAAGAAACACCTTGAAAATTTCAATCAGAGGGCCGAATAATTCTAGCGCATTTAACAAAGTAGATATAAAATTAATAGACATTTAATAAATTTACTGATTCCAATCAATCAACTAAGAGATAACTTCAAGTGCATCATTCACTAATTCCTCCTTAAAGACTTAATAGCTCTGCAACACTTAATTCAAGACAAAGAGTATGTCATTTATTGAGTTTGCTCTAATGGCATCCTTGACCCTATTCTACTGCTCGAGTAAGACTACTGATTTCTTCTCACTTCTCTCGACAAGTTCTTCCTCAAATAGTAACATGCATTTGACTATGATATTCTCATCTTATATATTTGATGACATTAATACATACTTACTGCTTTTAGATTACATCGAAGTGTCTATTGGATTGGAGCTAGATTGTTTTACTTGTGGGCCATGATTAGATTTAGTCTTCTTGGCACTTAGCACATTATGAGGCGTACCTGTCTTGTATAACGATGTGTTCTTTCTTGAAACTAATCCGCATTTCTTGAAGAATGTAGCATACTATAAGTTGGGAGTGCTAGTCTAACTATAATTCTCTCACTTACTCATGAGCAGTCTTGTTACCTGTATCGCTACTCACACTTCCTTTGACTCTTTACTCTTCAAAGGCATATTTTATTTCTGCTGTGAGTGCGTCATTAGTGATTTCGAAAAGTCACATCTTGCTCATCTTCGTCCCTTCATATATGTGCTTAATTGCTCAGAGAAAGTATCCTAATCAGTGCAATGCGTTTCAATCTCAATCTTTCCTCTCCACTCACTTTATAGACCAGCCTTATTTATCTCTCTAGGCATACTTCAGTTTTGATTGTCTCTAACTATTATTTTAGATCTTCATTGTCAAATGCATATTACTATTATTTGGGGAAACTGTGTCGAGAGAGTGAGAGAATCTCCTAGTCTCTCGAGCTCAGATACTTAAGCTGGAGTCAGGAGCATCTCACTACCAATATAATATGACTACTCTGTTGTCCGTGAATTAGGTTGCACGTGATTAGAGTCTTTATAGAGGGATTAGTAGAAGCTGACCTGTACATTAAGTTATATCTCTTAATTGCGTTATTCGATATCATATTTATATTATATGTCTATTATCTTTATATAATTCTCTTTTGTTCAAATGCAAGCATTAGGATATCATTCTCGAGCCTCTCGATTTTCTCTCTTCGAGTGTTTTTACTAACACAAAATCCAGACGCCTCAGAAGACGTATTAAATGCCGTGTATTCCTATTTTTTTTAAGTGTGTGCATGACCTCCTCTCTTAATTCTAAGTCTTACTTAAAACTTCCTTCTATGATGTTGGCTATCTTAGAATCCTTTGATCATTCAATGAATACACGAAAGACCAGGAGAAATGCGCTTGGTGAGTAATCCCAGGAAAAGGTGACTGAGGAGAATAAGTTTTTTGATTCCAGGAGCTACATCATAAATTGCATTATGGTTAAGCTAACTGTGGAAAAATCGGAAGTGTGTTTGGGAACTGTCCAAATCTGAAACTCTTGCCATCACCTTAACCTTAATAGCATATCTCTATTTTTAATTTGAGTGATTTTCAGTTTTATCGACTCATAACTTTGCTCTAGATGAAGGATTTAGTTGAATCACTATCAAGCTTAAATAGAATATTTTCTATATTTCTTAAATATTTTTCTACAAAGCAGTGCATATAATCTATTTTTACATTGATAATTTACGATATTACTCCTGTCTTTTATAATTATTAGGATCAGTCTACTGTTATTCTTCCAGAAGTTTATCCCTAGATCTTTTAAAAACTGCTAGAAGTTGTCATAAGGAGAGTAAAATATCCTGACTGGTGCACTTATGAAGAGGGGAATGTTCTATCAGAGCATGAAGAGGATTATCACGCCTACAGAGATGAACTAGTAGTCCTCTATATAAATCTAGCACAAATCAAAAGCTTCCATGACTCTTTCATTAAAATTCTTGCGAGCCTCTTTGAATCTATCATCCCTGGCCAAACATAGTTCAATGTTGCAGAAGTACCTCTCTTTTTAGCCTATCACCTACACCAATCAATTCCTCATCAGTTCAAAGAGCAACCAGACAACGTATACTTCAACCTCATGCAGTATCTAGTCAGAATTAATTTCTCATCTTATGACCACAAGATAGTGGCCATTATGCTTCTTGAAAACTTGGTGAGATATTTACCCTACTTCATTAAAGATCAAGGTTTCTAAAACTCTCTTTGCGATATCTTCTTTTCAAAGAAGGGCATTCTTAGTAACGAGCCTTAGCTAGCTTGCAGGAGCTGTTACCTTTTACTCAGAATAGTTGAAAGAGGGTAGAATGATTTAATCGGTTAATATTTTTTGTTAAGCTCCAAAAATTATCGAGAGTACTCTTCAGATAATCAGCAAAGTGGAGCTAGGCTAACAGTAGTAACACATAATCTCATATGATGACATCTAATATCTGTACAATGTTGTCGGCATCTTTGTTTCTAATAAGAAGATAGACTATGAATACAGGAGGAAGATAGTGGTATAAGTGCTCAATTAACTCATTCTAGGGCTTTAAACTTTCTAACCTCATGAAAAAGATAAGATAACTTGGGCTCTCAAATTCCTAAACGTATTTACCAAAGGCTTCTAATAAGAAATATCAACTATGATGAAAGAAAGTTTCGGCAAAGCCCTCGAATCAGTACTTCAGATATTGCCTGGAAACTTGAATAACCAAGTGATCTCCGATCTCATTCTATCATACTTGCAGAGGAATGTAAACTTACTTGGTTCTCTTTTAATTTTTCTGATGTCAAACCCTATTTCAAAATGATAGCAATTCCTTACATTTAGCAGATAGAATTTGAGAGACTTGACATCTTCCTCACAATCCTAAATTACTCCTTAACAATCCTCAAATCCTCAGGAGTAGAGTTAGTTGATGAGATATTCTTAGAGCTATTAAAAAAGCTTTCTTAAGTGAAAATCCCAACTTCTGATTTATCTGAAGTTGAGAAGAACACTAACAAAGTATTTGCAAGCTTTTTCAGAATAATCCTCACCGCAATTGAAGTTGACTCATCTTTCCTCCTCTCTCCAAACAACGCCCCATACTTCGGGAACTTCTTAACCTACTATGTTATTTTTACGCTGCATCTCATTTAGAGAGCAATTTGGACAAGAATACTAAGAAAGCAATTCTCTAAATCTTCAAGGAACTGTTTATAGATTTCTCAGGACTATCGAGCACCCAACTTTAATAATTCAGTAGAAAGAACATCGCTCATGCAAAAGATCTCTAGATGCAAGAAAAGGCGATTTAAAAGTCTTAGCCTGCTCTCTATGAATAATTCTTATTCTCTTTTAATTAGTGGAGCAGCTACTTTGGGTAGCAGGAAAATTCATTTTCAGCCTAAACCCAGCAAACCTCGAGGAAAATAACTTAATTAAGAACTTTGCAGATCTCTAGGCTCTTCTGTATATTGCAGGCTTCGGAGAGCAGCTTTGCAAAGTTCTACATTCCATAACCTAAAATTCTGAATTAGCCCAAGTGATCATTCAAATGCTAGATAGTCTTGGGCAAAAGTAGCTATAAAGCAAATAGTTTCATGAAAATTATAATGTAAGCTTATTCACTCATCTAACTCTTATTTTAGAAATTATTAACTCAACTTAGAAAGCAGTAAATGTGAAACTAGAGTTCTTGCCGAGTGCTTTGATTATAGAAACGCTAATTAGGACAACATATTATACACTATTTATTGATGATGAAAATTATCTCGTTTAAATTGCTACTCGAATGAAGGAGTGAAAATTTCCAAAACAAATTAAGCTTAATACAATAATAGAGTCATAAAGTCTTGTTTTATATGATATACTGATATAGATTTTAGACTACAAGAACTCATCTTTTTTAGTTTTACTTCGTGATTTGTTATTTCTCAGAAAAGTTGACTTTACTAGATAGCGGTGAATCAAAGATAACATAAATATACTCAAAATGGCTGTTTTTGTTCGTATTAGAAGCTTTAGGAAGAAGGCTCTTAGTTTTTTAGTAGTTTCCTAACGGCTAGCCTCCGAGGGATTATGAGGGTTGATGGATGTAATCTTTTGATTTTGTGATAGAATTGAACATCTCTGGCTAGAAGTTAACTTTTTATTCTTTTCCCATTTGAGTATTGTCCTAGCTATAGGCTGAGTTTAATCCTTTAATATTTCTCATCGAAGTTGTAGCCGAAGGTTAAATCATTCTATTCAAAATTCTTGAATTAGAAAGCTACTCAGAGGGTATTTAATCCATTGAGGTGCTAAGGTTCATACTAACTCCAGACTAGTTTATCTAATAAGGCTGGCTTGGCTAACTAAAAATCGGATGAGAAAGCATTCCATAAGCACTTTATGGTGTAGATTGTCGATTTTGGTCAGCAACTTTCGATAATTAGGATCCTTAAATCTAGTCTTTTTTATTGAAAAATTAGTTCCAGTACTTTTTAACGCTTGTCTTGCTCGTAGATTTTTAATTTCTCTCTTAACTGTAAGAAGTTAGCATTCTGTGTTCTTCTTAAGAAATGTCCTCTTGTAAATCTTGGAAAGAGTCCTTCTGAATAATATCATTGTTGCTTCGTCTAACATGGTTCTATGATTGCTATCTTCCTTCCTTCTAATTATTAGGACTCTAATGCTTTTATTAGTTAGCTTGGGGCAATAAGTATCTACTGTTTTGTCTCTTTTCAAATTTACTTTTGGTTTATTAAAGTTCGTTTGAGATTCTATCAGAGATAACATCTTCACTGCTCATTAAAAAAAAGTTTAAAAAGGAATTAAATTTTTTGAACCTAAGGTGGCTTAAAGTTCTAGAGTTGAATTTAATCAGAAGAGTTGCTGTTATCAAATATCTTCCCTTTCTATTTGGAGTCCGAAGCAAGTCCAGAATTTGCATGCTAATATATTTTGGAATTACTTTCCCCTTTTTCGAAATTTTTTGCTAGAATCAAAAGACTGTTATCTGCTTAAAAGCTACTTGACAAGATTAACTAATTTTTTGCAGTTCCGCCTCCAATATTTATATCCTCAATCAGAGAACTCCTTTCCTCTTCTATTTTAGACTCTTCCTCTTCGTTAAATATGAGAGACCTCCTGGAATGCTCATTCTCGTCTTCATCAACTTCTTAAATTGTGGGCTCTCCTCCAAACTAATCATCGTTACCTTAATCATCCCCATCTTAGAACTATTCTTCTTCATCGCTGTCGAAAATTAGGGTCAGGGTATTGTCTCCCACTCCTCCACCAATCAGAGATTTCTTCTTGTCAATTGCACTCAGGTTATTTATCAGAATTAGCTGATTCTATCTTGCTTCAAGGTCTGAGATATTAAGGTCTTGCTGTTGAGTTTATGGCTGATTAGAGTAATCTTACTGACTGCCATGGAACTAAGATAAAAGCTGTGATATTTGCTTTGTCTTTATGAATTCATCGTTTTCTGAGGGCGCTTGATGGCCTAAATTTTGAGAATTTTGCTAGAAGTTTTGAGTGTTTTAGTTGATATTAGAATTGTTTAGATCGTTGAAATTATAAGAGCGCAGAGTAATCTAGAAGTCAGGGTTTTCGTGATTGCTAGAGCTACCTCCTGGGTTACTTTATAGCTATCTGTTTGAGTTTTGACTATTCTAGGAGAAGAAATTATTGACTTGAGTTATTTGATAATTTTGTTAGTTTTACTAGGAGTGAGACTAGTTCGATGCATAAGTGATAATGTTGTCAGAGTTCTAAGCATGTTGGTGATTTGTAGAACCTGCAAATATAAGATCTCCTGCTTCTTCGTTTTAGACTCCAATTTCGGACTCATCAAGCTTTGCTAAGGACTTGAATATTTCTGGGGTTCTTTGTCTACCACCTTGCTTTTCTTACTTCTGCTTTCTCATTTCATTTGAAGTGAAATGAGGCTACTGTGGTGAATAAGAACCTTATACTTCTGTTGATTTGATGTTTGGAGATTCTAAAAATAATTTTAATGTAACATATATTCGTGTTTAATGAAGTAGGAAGGATCATTCCTCTGCGTTAGCTGGTTAGTTTGAGTCTCAGATACAGGATCGAAGGCATACTAATTCCTTGACTTAGTTTAAACAATATCTGAGTTGATTTGATAATCATAAAATTAAAATAAATCCTGAAAACTGTAGAGGAAGTTTATTAAGGATTGAAATTTAGCTCAAGCTCAATTGAGTTATCTATTCTTACGTTTCCAATTTATCTTGAAACTTCTTTTCCTTTTTGGTTATCACTTATATGGGATTGCTTTCTCTATTAAGTTTAAGAAGACTGGATTTTATTCTCTTCTTGAAGATTATAAAAATAAAATGGTGGCTATCGATGGCTTAAAATATTTTGTGAGCCTTTTCAATAGAATCTGTATGCTAATCATAGACATCTGCTTAGTCTGAGAATCTTTTTGCTCCACTAACACCTTAATTCGATTGCTATTACTTGATGCTTTTGCTGATAGGAGAGCTATTTTAGTCTATTTGATTAAAATCGTTTTTGTTTAACCCCTTTTGAGGAGTAAAAATTAAGAAATGATTCAGTAACTGCGCACTCTAATGAAGATTATAGGGCTTCAAGTAGATCTAAAACTCTCATAGATTGCTGAGTTTGATTTCTATTTACTCTTCTTTACTTGGAAAAGTCATTTACTTTAAGGATAGTTTTATTAAAATAAGCATTAAAATTTCCATCTCTTTTCTTAGCTCTGTAACTATTTCCTAAGTCTTCTCTATTCCCTCTAGAGAAATAGAAGTCTGCTAGCTTAATCCAATCAAGTCCTCTTTAGAATCCAATATAGAGCCCATCTTTGCTCCTTATCCGTTGAATTAGTTTTAGTCTGGACTTTATTTATTCGCCATCTTCACTTACTTAGCAAGTTTATCTTTGTTTTGAGGTGAACTAGTCTATTTTTGAGTATTGATATCCTCTCTCTTTTCAAAATAAAATTTGAGTAAAGTCAGCTGCTTGCGTAAAATTAGGATTTGGATTTCCACTATCTACAAGTATTGATTTGAGCTAGGTAATTTCCTGATGAATCTTGGTGTAGAAGCCTTTTATGTCTCTTACGAAATTGTAATTGAGATTTTCTAAATCCAAAATTGAGTCTCCTTCTTCTAGAATATCAACTTAGCCTTTCTTTGCAGAGCTGTTCCTTTGTCTTTGGCTAAGGAAGTTATCATAATAGTTGGGCTGGTTATATTCAAACTTATTTGACTTTCCAGTTGCATAATCTTCTTCTTAATTAAATAGAAAATAATATTAAAAATTGTAAAACTTGGCCATTCATGTCCTCATCTTTGTTTTCTTCTACTTCTCTGGCATATCTCTGAATGGTCTTCAGAATATTTGCACCTCTCTTTTGAGAAAGTTCAAGCCCATTTCTAATTGCAGTCAACTCATCATGCAGAGATTCAATAGTCGAAAAGGTATTAGTGAGTGAGTAAGTCAATACATCTGTGTTCACATTTGAAGAGTTAGCATTACTCATCTGCCCGCCTTGAAGATTCTAAAGCTGGTGCGTAAACTTTAAATTTAAAGAACGAAACATGTTATTTCCCACTGAATAGAACTGCTAATGAGCCTGTTGATTGAAATTATCCTACTAATTATTACTGTTGCTATTCACAAAGTTAAAGTCATCTTTGTTTTGCATGATGCTTGAAGCGTCAATCTACTGAAGCATATTCTAGCTTAAGTTTTGGTCTTTTATAGGATCATCAATTATCATAGATTAGGAAAAATATAAAGGGAATCTAAGAGTAGTGTATTCTAAATTTCTTAACTTGTGTTAATTATTTCAAAAAAATTAAATTATCAGTTAAGAGCGGCATCAAGTCCTAAAATTGAATCTGAAATGTGCTAGATATTTTCTTATTCTTAGCCCTCTGGTTTAATTATAGACTCTTCGTGCTTGAAAATAGACTCTTCATTTTCTAAACCATTATCCATTTAGTTTGACATCAAATTTTAAGCAAAGTTTTTATTGCCAAACTAATTTTGAGCTCCTGAGAAAAGATCAGCTGCATCGAAAATTGATTGACTAAAGTCGGGCTTTTGTAAAATAGAAAGATCGAAAGGTTGTATTTAACTCAGATTTTGAGCAGAAAATTTCTATCCTTCGTTATGAGCTAGGTTTTTCATGCCTTCATTCTCTAGATCAATGAGATCTTTAGATAAATCTTAGGACGAATTATTTAACATCTTATTAAAATGTTCTCTATAATAATTTCAAAAATATGATTGGGTTTTCTTCTCTAAATAGGTGAAACTCCATTATCTTGATTGACATCATATTCTTATTAGCTCTGGAAATGATTGTTATTACCATTTGAACTTTTTGAAGCGCTTTAAATGCCCCAAAATTCAGGTACTTTTGGATCCTTGATTTAGCTAATAAGCAAAGATGAAGATTCTTTTTGAAGTGGAGAGGGTTGACTTTTTTCTTGTTCATTAGGTATGATGGCTTAATTCTCTGGTTCTTGCTTTTGCTATTGTTCTTGAGTTTAACTCTCATCTTCATCTTCGTCATCTTCGATTGGAAGTTGTTTTAGCTTTGAAGGGTGCACATCCTTCCTATCCTTTAATCTATGTGCAATAAACTTTTAAATTTAGCAATGATACCAGAGTTATTCAGATCTTGGAAAATTGAAATGCCATCGAAAATCGTATCATCATTATACTTCAAGTTATGCTCAATCCTTTCACGATCATCGCTATCTAGAGATTAATCATTGTCTAATTTTTCAGCAAATCTAACTCTTCTCTTATCACTCTTTTCAGCCGACCCTAGTTAATCTGTGTCATTTTCAAGCTTTTACGAACTCACTCTCACAATATTGATATTTATAAGCTGCTAACTTGCCATTAAGTTTTCATTTGGCTCTGTCTTTTTAAGACAACTCTTTATGGACTTAATTTCTTCCTTTTACTAGTTTGGTACCTCTGCAGTTCCTGTCTCAGGTTTAATGGTCTGAGATTTGATAAACTATGGAGAAGACTACTTCAGAAGATTTTTGCTTTGACTTTAACTCTCTTCAAGCTGCTTGACCTTATTTTATAACTCCAGATTTTGCTTCTTCAATCTCTCCAGCTCTTAGAGTACCTCAAAGTTATTAGTGTTCTTTTCCATTACATAATGCTCTAACTCTTTGCGAATAGCTTTTTCTTCTTGATAAGCTTTTAAGATTGTATTTATAGACTCTTAACTACCACCTGCTGCAACTTGGTGCTTGTTCATGTCATGCAATAACTTAGAATCACTAAAGTTACGTCCATCAAGGATAACTTTCTTTGCTCTATCTGCAAACTTTAAAGTGCTCAGAGTTTCTTAGTAGCTATCAACTGAGGGTGAAATACAAACTATTAAAGCGAGATTCGAATTCTCATCCAAACTGTCCTTTAGAATTTTAGTTAACCTTGAGTTTCGATATGGAATGTGCTTTCTAGAGGGGTCGGTAAGAGCAAAAATACATTAGCCAAGAGCTCCGAGGCTACTATTTATCGATGTTAACTCTGTTATCTTTACATTTTTTTCAGCAGGTGGTAAATCTTTCTTGATGGTATACTTCTCGCTTCCTGCAAGATCCACAATTCTCAATTTTGATCTTATGCAAACACCTTCAGAGTTAGTTTTTTCCAAGCATACCTCAAATATTGAATGGCTTCTCGAAGAATGGCTATTCACAGAAGTTGAACTTGCAGCCCTTCTTGAAAGCCCAAGTGTGAGCTAATCGTATGCTTATATTATATATACAATTCAACAAATTCAATACTTCTCTTTGAGATTAAACTTGAACTTTTCTGAGGTCAGGAACTGTAAATCTTCCATCTCTTTCCTCTCTAACCTCGAGATGCTATTGCGATCTTCCTTGTTCTTTGGGCTATTATGAGCCTCTGCTATGGCTTCTTCTTTTTTAATTTCCCGTAATTTACTTTCTGAAATCTTGCAAAAATATGTTTAAACTCTATTAATCTTGCAAAGAAACTTTGCCTTCATGCAAGAGATCATAAATCTTTTCATTGTAAATTTCAAAGAAGCTGACAAATAGTCGAGTCTTGCTTTTAGAAATTTGTGATAGCTTTTATTAAGACTGCAAGTCGTTTATTAACTTTTCGAAGATATGATCTATTGTTCGAGGTAAGATTCCTCTCTTTAGGCTGCTTTCTGTTAATACCTCATTCCCCTGGTCGCCTCCAGTTATACTGTAAGTTTTTCCAGCTCCAGTTTGGACCATAGGCAAAAATGGTTCCATTTATTCCCATTAGAAAACTCATAACGATCATTTAAAATATAAGAAGATGGGTTAGATTTTAGAGTAAACTGTCTCTTGAGAGTCTTTGGGCATGAGGATGTTATCAAACTTGAAGTTTATTTGATTAAACTCTTTGAACAATTTAATCCCGTTTCCCTAAAATGTTTAATAAGAATTTAATGCTCTCACATTCACAACTTTTATGCACTCTTTCACTTGTTCTGATACCAAGAAGGGTCTTATCCTCACTATAAGAGATATTTTACTGTTTTAATTGGTCTCTCTTATCAATAAAATAATAAAATAATCAAGCCTTTGCTCTTCTATAAAAGATAAGTATAAATGAAAGTACCTTCAGGAATTCTTTGTGCAAGAAATCGTGCTCAGAAAAATTTTTGCCTAGGCTTTATTGTGCTGTTTGAGTTTACAGTACTTTTATTTCCTACATATTATGCTCCTTTATAGAATTTTATAAGCTTTAATGTAAATGGAGAATTTAGAGAGATTTTTTCATAGACTTATTAAGCAAATATTTTTTTGCAATTTAATTATGATATAATTAAATTCCTTTATAGATTTCTCTTCATCACTATCATCGGTGATATCCTCAATTAGCCTTCCCGGTGAACTCTTAGGCAAAGTAATTTCTGAATTTGCTTTAGGAAGAAAAGACTATTATTTGTTGGAGCCTTTGAATTCCCTTCTGCGTTGTCATTCTATTTAAAGTTGTCTTCTTCGAACAATAATAATACCATTAAATTGAATAAACTATCTATTCGAACCCAAAGCCTCTAATGCTTAAATTGCCAAAGGCCTCGGGACTATCATTTTCTTGGTCATGTAATAGTATAGACTCAGGCCTGATCTCGAAGTTTGAATCTATCATGAACCCAGATATTTCGTTGTGGTTTTTCACGTAGGGAGATTCGTCATCGTTAAATTTTTGCAATATCTCTGAGAACCTTTGATCTGTTTAGTTTTTCCTTCCAATCTGACTCATTTACGCATCTGCTTCTTAATGCTAACCTATTCTCTTATTTGTTGCTCCAGACTTAATAAAATAAATTACTGCTTGTTAGTTGGATTCTATTTCATTTTCTTTAAATATGAAAAGCTAATTTGAATTATATATAACTCCAATTGCATTTAAGAGAAAGTAATAGAGACAAAGATTGAGATTTTAATAAATTTAAAATGCAAAGAACCCAACAGCACTAGCAATCCCTACTTTCATTCGCGAGAACTCCCGCAATAACCAACCCACCAGCTCAATAGCAGCAGAAGACTAATCCAAACTCAGGAAAAGATGTGATAATGAAAGATGAAGTTTCTTCCTCTGCGGCTTAATAAAAGGGAAACATTTAGAAATTAGATAACGCAGGAAATGTTTTTAATATAAATTTAAAAGCAAGCATCGACCAGAGCAATAAAGGAGGGCAAATTAACCGCACAAAATTAATTTCCCTCACTTGTGGGTGCGATGTGAACAGGGCTAATTTTCCTGATCTCGCTGTAAAGAGGGGCGATAAAATAAAGGTTCTCCAAGCTTTTAGAGTGACCGGTGTTAAAGTGTATTTTTGTAATTAAAAAGAGGATGGAAGTGAGCTTAATGAATTGAGAATCTTCATTAAATTTCAGAAAACAATGGATGTGGCAATAACTTTTGCTTTCAGCTAGGTGAAAAGAGTGGTGTGTCAAAATATTCACAAAGGGATGATGGCGATAGAGATCGAAGAGGACTAGCCAGAGCCTAAAGCAAAGACCGGATAAACGCAAGTTTCGGGCATAGCATCTTCATCATCTCATAATCTAGGCAAAACTCAAGTAACTTCACTGCCCCCTAAACTTGCCCCTTTAAAAGTGCAAGTTCAAATATTGTTAAATGAGATAGAGGTAAATCTTGCCAATAGACTCCTTGACATTATAATATTTACAATTTATTCTTAAAGAGGAGTATTCTAAGCAAAACAGCTAACCAACTAAGAAGGAAGATTAAAAATAAAGTGCACCGACTTAGATCCAAACTTAAAATTCAAATTAAAGCTAGGTTTCGAAGAAGAGAAAGTTCGATGATCTTGTGCTACCGATTCCTTTTCAAAGCTAAGCAGCTCACGTTCAAAGAAATAAGGTGAAAAGACTTAATGATAACCCTTCTTATTCTCTAACTCAAAAACTTCCTCAAAATTTGATTGAGCTACCTAAAAAAGTACAACTTATTAAAATCAAAGATCTATCTTGGGACATACTCAGACTTTTCCTTGATTATTGCAACTATTCCCCAAATTGATTTAAAATCTTTTAATTTAATTTCTTCAGTTGTTTTGTTATAAAAACATAAAATGGTAAAAGTTTTCATGAGTAAAAGTAAACCTCAAATCTTAAAACCATTATAATCAAAAGTTTAATAAAAAATAGGATTATTTTGTATTTTATGAATAAAACGATTACAAAAGCTTCAAATTTGTGGATAAATAGTTCAGAAAGCTTTTACTAGAGAGGAAATCTAATATTACTATAACTACAAGAGACATCCCTGACAAGATTTTCTTTAGCTGTTTGTCAAGATCATCTAAAATCAAAAGTTTCACAATTTGCCACAATTTGAGGAATGTAACAGTCAGGTCTTTCCAAGAGCATATGATAACTTTACCAAAATTGCAGATACTTGATTTGCTTGAATTTTCTAACATAAATGAAACATCTTTGCAGAGGTTGCTTAACAGCTGCCTCTCAACGCTTGAAGTTTTCAAATTGAGCTATGGTTGTGTAGGGATAGGAATTACATCCCTTCTAGCTTTATTTATTTTATCAAAGTGCAAGCAACTCAAAGACTTACAACTTGGAGATGTTCAAGAACTTCACAACTAAAAAGTAATAGGAGGTGGATTTAATGGCTATGAGAGACTAGGTCAACTTAGAAAGATGTTTCTCTCAAGGAAATTCACACTTAATAAGCATTAGAATTTTAATTTTAGCTTGTTATCTACCAGTGTGACCAAGTAATTAGTATAATAATTTTAGCTATTCTAGAGAGTCTAATATCAAAGGCAGAAAAAGAAAGCTTGGTGAAACTTTGCGTGGCCCAATTTGTTCAGAGGAACCAAGTAAAGTTGGAAGAAATTATGCCTCTAATGAAATTCATTAACTCATTGAATTATTTAATTCTAAAGCCTGACCATGTTGAATCTGTTGTGGTTCTCACTTCCCCTTGAAGTTTGAAATTATGCTGCCAGATGAATAGAACAATCAGCTGCTGTCAGTAGCAGGATGCAGAGAACTCGAACTAAATTAAATATAACTTTGCTTCTTTGGATTAAAGAATTCATTAAGATACCTCACTCTCGGAGAGTATGCATATGATGAGCTGCTAAACTACTTGGCAGAGATGTGCAAGAATCTAGAAATGCTTGAGATCAACTGTAATCAAGTTACAGACTTTGGCATGCAACCTATTCTCAGAAAGCTTTCTAAATTAAGGACTCTAGATAAACTAGCCAGAATTAATTAACCAAAAGCATATATTTATCATTACGGTTTTACATAGGATAATAGTACGTTCTCTTAACTAGTACTGAATAAGTGCTGGTTTTGAAAATGATTATTAATTACATTCCTCAAATTTTACTTTACTTTATCATTACGGTTTATCTCTGGCTGCAGCCTTATAACTGGAATATGCTTCTAGGAAATAGATGACTTTGCAATTGGGGGACTCTAGAGATTTGTGACGAGACTGCAAGGCTATGAACTCAATCAAACTAAAAGCAAACTTAAGGAAATTGCCCCAGAGTGCCAGATAGAGCTCAAGCTCAGCAAAAAGTTCATTATCTAGGAATGAATTTAAAAGAGTCAATATATAATAAAAGTTATAAATGATGGGTGAATAATGAATATGTTGCTAGTAATTTATTGGCTTATAAAATTTTAATTGCTAATATTTTCTTGTCTTATTATAAAATGAATATTGAGGAATTATAAAAGGCTATCTAAATACTCTTTAATCCTTAAGCCTAGACTCAAGCTGTTAAGGAGCAAGCCTAGGCTTACTGCAACAGCTTTATATAAAATAATGCCTCAAGTCTTATCGAATTTCTCTCTTTCTTCGCTGCTACGGACGACATTACCATGAAGTTCTGGCTTCTTTAGGCAATTCTATAATAATTTTAATCGCATTTATTTACAATAAACCTATTGTTGATTGTTGATATAATCAGCAATTACTATGAGCAGGTGATAGTGACGCCTGAATAGCACTCCCAACTTCACTTAATATACTTCTCTATTCTCAAAGAAAAGCCGGAGGTCGTGTTCGCAAAGAACCATCTTTACAACAAGTATGCCCTCATATTTGTGCTAATGCTCAGAGAAGACTATCCTAATCAGTGGCCAGAAGCTTTCAACAATCTACTCTCACTCATTTAGACAACTTCTGATGTAAATCTCTAAAAGCAGTACTTAAGTAAGTTTAATTGGTCTCATCAACACTATTTATTTAGACTTCATAGTCAAATGCATGTTACTATTTGAGGAAGAACTTGTAGAGAGAAGTGAAAAGAAATCAGTAGTCTTACTCGAGCAGTAGAATAGGGTCAAGGATGCCATTAGAGCAAACTCAATAAATGACATACTCTTTGTCTTGAATTAAGTGTTGCAGAGCTATTAAGTCTTTAAGGAGGAATTAGTGAATGATGCACTTGAAGTTATCTCTTAGCTGATTGATTGGAATCACTAAATTTATTAATGTCTATTAATTTCATATCTACTTTGTTAAATGCGCTAGAATTATTCGGCCCTCTGATTGAAATTTTCAAGGTGTTTCTTACTAACAAAAAGTTCAGGACCGGAGCATTGAGATGCCTACACTCTATTTCATATAAGGGCATGGACTATCCTCTAAAATTAGAACTTCTTATGAACCTTGGATATCTTGAAATCCTTGAATCATTCAAAATGAAGTACAGAGAAAGACCAGGAGAAGATGCAGACCCAGATGAGGCTGAGGAAGAAGAAGAGTTTTTTGAATTAATGAGCTAATAGATATTGCATTATTTTTTAAAGCGAAACTGTGGAAAAACTCGGAGAGTGGTGTTTGGAACTTTTCCAAAATCATGAAAAGCTCTTACCATCACCTTTACACTAATAGCAATATGCATATTTTAAATTATGAGGTAATTATGATAAGAACTCTTGCTCTAGCAACAGATTTACTTGATACTGACAAGCCTAAAATTGGAAGATATGTTCT
>JAJKFJ010021659.1:0-26118 GCA_027382625.1 Tetmemena sp. SeJ-2015
TGATTAAACGTCTGTAATCTTAGAAGAAATGATTGTTAAGTCTTAAATTTTAGGAGTGTACATAAATCCAGAGTGAGTAGGGCTGGAAACGTTAAACACAGTAGATCCCGACATTTAAAATGATGCTAATTCATTATTGATTAGAGCGAAGCCTGCATATCCTTATGTTACTAGGAGATGTTTGAATATACTGTTTTCCAAACTGTAAAATGAAAACTCAGAGATTGAATTCAAAAGTCATAATTAAATTTTTATGTATTGAAGCAAAGAAATTTTCAGAGTGAAGAATAGAACTGTCTAAAATTGCTGAATTGTAGGTCATTTCAGTCTAAGAGGCATGTAAAGTTGTATTATCAGTCATGAAAAATACCCCTCCTTGGTAAGCCTTGCACCTGTAAATTACTGTCCCTAAAAGAGTTAACTTCGAAGAGAAAGCAAAAATATAACTCCCTTGAAAAGCTGAAACATCATAAATTTTAGATTTAAAATACAACTACGTGTACTCCAGATTAAATAAGCCTCCTCTTGCAGCTCCATAGCAATATCTCAATATAATGTTAGCAGTTTATATAGTTTAGGCATTCAATAGTAATATATATTATAGATTTATTGTTCTAATTCATAGTTGGATTATATATAAATTGATTGTAGATAACAAAGGGAGTAGCCATAGTCTCGTTCATGATTTAATCTTCAGTTAAATCTTTCTAACTTTGGTTCTGGCATTGAAAATTTACAGATTTAATCTGAGAAGACTTTACTGAATCTCAGCCAAACTTTAGGCATCATTTCCCTAATATTGTAGAGGAACAAATAAACACAGATACCTTTCAAAGATATATCTCTGAAACCATTCAGAGAAGTCCAATAAATGAATCCAAGCATTAAAGAGCAAACAAAAACTACTAGTTTAACTATCAAGAGGAATATTATTTTTGAATTAATTTATTGAAGCTGAGGACTACATAGATTGGTTTTAACTGATTATTTGAGCAGAATAAAGTAGTGCACCTCTTTCATAGGCATAAAAATCTTTCAGTACACTATCGAATACACTTAGTTATGAAGAGTCAACTAAGTAGAAGGCAGCTCCCCTAAAGGCAATGAAGTTGCTAGCTGTGATTGACTAGAAAGTGGCAGTTGAGTTTGTAGAGTGCATGAGTCCTCCGTAATCAACAGATTTCACATTCTAATAGGTAGATTTAGTATCTGTAAAAGCTTGCACATCAACTATGTGGTAAATTCCACCTTCAACCGAAATGTAGCAATTTGAGAAACTCAGTACTTTAATATTAGAGACTCTAAAATTACTCCTGTGCTAACTAATTCCCCCACTTCGAGCATAGAAACCACAGACTGCGTGAGATATAACCTATGCATAGCTCAATTAAGTTGCAGCAATTATATAGCTATTTGGAGCAAGTTATTCTTCAGTAAGCGCTCGCAAGTACTTATTTTTCTCAAGTATATTCATACCTTAAATAAATATATAAGTTTATGTGCGGACTATTTTACATATCGAGAGCCCTATTAAGAGCACGACATACACTAGAATAAGAGAGAAAGCAGCCTTGAGTGCGATTTTTACAGCGACTCTTGCCAGAACCTGAATGTCGCATTATTTGATTTTCATATACTCTCTCTATTCTATTTCAGCCTTGTGCATCGCATCTAAACAAACACACCTCTTTAGGATCTCCTGAGTGTCTATGATTAGATGTAAGGTGAATATTTGCTTCGTGTTCCGGATTGCTAAGAATCATATAGAGAAGTTTATAGAGAACACTTGAATTTATTCCATATATAGAGAGGAGCAGGAAAGACGAAGTTATCTATAAACGAGTACAGAACGATGGTGGCACACCTCCTCTTAAAATAGTGTTATAAAGAGCTGATTAATAAGGGAAGTAAGGTGGATTCACTGCGTAGCAAGAAGTTAGAGGGCAACATGCCTGGGGATAATTCACTTTCGAGAGTTCGATAGATATAAGTAGCAATCATTAGATCAGGCCTTACCCCATATCCTTATGAGTAATCCTAGGATTACTAAGATCGTGATTGATTCAATTTTGTATTTCATCATATTTAGGCTATACGAAGGTAAGCAAAGATATGCTTCTCTCTCCAATTATCTAATCGGCGTATGAGTATAATTATAAAAAGAACATTAGAACTTATCCATAATCCTGGCGTTCTATCAATACAGTGTATCTTGAATAGTATCTCGCTACCCGTGACCACTCCCACTAATCATGTGGCACTCTCGATTGCCTAGATGAAATATCAAAAGTCTCGTTCCTGCAAGCATTCTTGCGTCGATGAGAAGAATGCCTCTCAAACAATCGATGTCAACATGATGGAGGGACCAGCAACTAAGTACTAAATTCCGTACGTATGAGTGCCATCGAGGTCACATATTCATACTGTAATCGTACGGAGACGCTGCGCTATGGGCCACCACTCACTGTAGTAAAGGGCGTTGCCGTAAGCCTAGCCTCTTATTCAATACTTTGTGCATAACCTAAACGGAAAGAACATACTCAACAATGGCGCTTCATTACAAGGTTTACACTAGATTACTGAAGATTTACTTTCATTTGACAGTTTCGTCTCCTTCTCGGCTATACTGTTCGAGCCACGTGCGAGAGTCCACGCATTAATGATTGCACGATAAGAGATCAATCTTGAGAGGAAGATGCTTCACAACTTGAGGAAAAGAAAAGAGATCTTGAATCTTCAGAGGATAGAGAGATGAACGAGGACACCAGAAGCAAGGAATACTATCACTCGATTATTGTTAGATATATAAGACTGAAGTACGTAGCTCCAATAACTTGTGTTGCTCAATTTAGAGTAACCTTTGGCTCTTTGAATGTGGGACAAACGGCTCCCGTCATAGATAATTAAGTAAATGAGTTCTTCGCATACAGAATTAATATGCCTGATTCAGAGCCAAAAAGCATTTAATACACTCTTAAATTCGGATGATTAAATTCAAAATTTCCACCATAGAGCTAAGCAAAGTTGCCATTAAGATGATCTTACCAGTCATGTTGAAAACTGAATCTTCCTGTTCATCTGTTTAGTTAGTTGATTTATATATGTTAGCTATCGGCCCTGAACCTATTGCGTATAAATAAAATAGTAGACCTGATTAGAAGTAAAATTCTAGACTTGGACGTTGATTCTAATTTAAATTAACCTTTATAAATAAAATTCTGTTTAGTCCATATAAATAGCCACCTTCGAAAGCATATTGAAAAGTGATTTCGACATTTTTAAAAAAAGAATAATTTTTCTGATCTAATTGTAGGCAGTTTGATTGAAAATAAATTATAAATTCTTTTAAAGAAAATACTTTTGATACTGATAGTTTCTGAACTTTGACGCCTTTCTCACTTGCAATTACATGAAAAACCGCCCCCTTATAGAAATCTCTTTCATAGGGAATATAAAGACTCAGCATTCGAGCATTTGGACTTCTAAAATAGTCAAATTCTTATCATATTTGAATGTTCGACTACTAAAATTGAAGGAGTGGTTACAATCTATGCTAATATTGTAAAGGTAGATGGAGGCTTTTTAGTATTCTGAGTATATCAAGAATGAAGCCACCTTCTTTAGATGCAAATGCTGAGTAGCACTTCATTTCGGGTTCTTCTTAAATGGTTGAGTTTTATTCCTTATTTTGCGTGATATAAAACCTCCTGCCCTTTCAGAGGGCTAAATTCCTGAATCTACTGTTTGATCATCGAAGCTACCAGAGAGAATCAAGCTGAGCTGAATTCTATATACCAAACTAGTCAGCCGCCAAATGGCCTTTCTGCAACATGGTTTTTAGCTACCTTTTCAGAAGTACTCGACACTACTAATCACTCACTGTTATATTCACACTTATTAATAGAGTTATAATATCGTGGTTGCTTATAGACATAACCCTCAATGGTCTCATACTGAGCTCACTTATATCGAGAGTATACTCCAATATATGCGGTCACGAGAACGCGTAAGCCTATAGAAGCTGTCGTATGAAATCTCAGTTACTCAGGACACGGTCATTAATACAATGACACAGTTTTCTATGAACATGAGGGCTCAGATATGATCAGCTCCATGCGAGTTCTATCGACAGAGCGTGATACCTATTAATACATAACTTAGGGAGCGGCTACTGAGAATATGCCAAATTCCGACTAACGCTAGATAGGAAGCCGTATGGCGTTACACCATTCCATTGTGTGAGAGCCTAGGTCGCATGACTGCTTCTTCTATACGAGCAGAGAAAGGAACCTGACTTAGTCATATAAATTACGCGATCACATTTAGCATATCGATATGATTCAAAGATATTTGAGTATATTCAGTTCACTTTCCAATCACTTCTTCTTAAGCCTTATAGAGAGATATTTGTTTTCCATCAGCATGATACGATTATATTATGCTATATGAATCACACTACACGTCCTGCAGTTTAATCTAGTACGCTGCAGAATAATATAAGAATCCTCTTGAGAGATCGGCTTCATTTATACGTGGCGTAATCTATTCTATTACAGAGATCATACTTTTGTCATCTTTATTAATGGATTCCGCCTCTTACTGATTTTGACTTATGATTAACAGTGTTGACACACATACAAGATGATAGAGCACTACTTCTTAAATAGTGTAGTTCTCCTGTAGCAAACTAAATGTTCTAAGTATTAAAAACTCAATGTCTCTTTAAGTGAGAAACTCTGGCTCGACGTCTTATTGAAGAACCTATTAAAAGAGGAGTCATGTTCAAGGCGCAATCACAGGGACGTAATCCGACCATGCGTCAACAGCTTCTTAAATTTAAGGATCCTTAGATATTGTTGTTAAAACAGGCTGAGAGATTCAGATTGCCAAAGAGTGATGCTGAGGGAACGATCCTCGAGGAGCGCGGGTCGTTGAGGCTTCGGCTCGGGCGGGTGAGGCTGTGCGTTGAGAGGAGAGTTACTGTCTGATCACATTCCAGTGAGCAGGGCTGCTCGGAGTCTAGATTGATAGAAGGTCGGATGAGGACAAATGCTTGAATTAGTAGACCTCGAAATCTTCGCTTGATTCCTTCAAATACTTAGCTAAAGACTTGAAAGATTGTGCATATAAACAAAGGCCGAGACACGTATGAAAACTAGAAGTTGCGAGTAGTTCATGCCTAGATTACGAATCCTAGAGTAAGCACCTTTGTTATGTTTTGGAATGTATAGCTTTTCTTGACTGGCAGTTATAGGGCGTCTATTCAAAGTGATTCCACCTGATAAGAGACTTGTTTTAATGTTCTATCTACACAGCTGCTATCCGTACAATCTTCTCTTCATGAGGGTTGTGTGTGAACCACAGCTCGCCCAGACATATACACACATATCACGACGGCTTATAAACCTTTGCCACCATATCTTGTAAGACTCTAAATTAAGCTCCTCTATTAGCAAGGTTGTCATGAAAGGCATTTTAGGGCTAGTCGTAAATACTTTAAGTGTAAGGTCAGCAAATTTCGGTTTTTGGCATAAAAAATAATGAACTTCCTTCAAAAAGCTAATCTTAAATTACTGCTAAATCTGTTTATATGAAATTTGAGAGATATGCATTTGAGAGAAAATTATTTTCAATTCTATCCAAGATGGCCCGTAACTAAAGTATCCGCCTTTACCGTGTGGAATCCATCTCATTGGGCAACCTGTGGTTTTCGTCGTAGGTGCCCATCAGATATGCTACTTGTGGTATATGGAAAAGAGTTATCCCATATCTTTTGAGGAGCTTATTAGTTTTTCCATGCAACTGGTTTTTACGTAATTGCACGAAGGCTCGGTTCTCGGTGATATCGAGATGTTATTCGAGATAATCCCATTGATGATTTCAGTGTAAACTTTCGAGCTACCATAATAAAATAAGGAGTTGTATTAGCTCTGAAGTCAGATTAAATTATGGTGAGTTGTAAACTATCAGTTGGAGCTTAAGTCTACCCATCTTTAAGTAAAAAATAAGTTAATAGCGAAGAAGAGAGCCGTCTCCTTTAGATGAGAATACTTAGAATATAGAGTTATTAAACTTTATATTGCTAGATCCTGAACTTGTAAGTACATTTATAAAACCTCCTGCTCCTCCAGAAGTTACATTCTTGAAAGTAGATTGCTGAAATAGAGCAGCTAATGTTGAATTAGTTTCTATAAAAGCATAGCCTCCATCAAACTACGATGAAATGTTTTCAGCCTGCGAATTGTTTAAGATTTGGAGTTCTATCGCTTATTAAGCGCCAAAATAAAAGACTCCACCTTTTCCAGTTGTCAAAATGTTTTAGAATATTGAATTGTCAACAATAGCTAAAAAGAGACATTTACGCAGTATATGCCTCCACTACCTTAAGTCACATTGACATTCTAGATAGTGGTAGAGTTCATTCTAAGAGTAACGTCTCTGGTCTTTTAAACATTTATGACTCCTCCATCTCCCGAGGATTGGATAGCTTTTAAATTAGAGTTCACAACCTAGATTAATAAATTCATTATTTTATTATGAATTAAAGCGGTGTCACCTCCCTCTATGTAAATAACTCCTCCTGAACTTATAGAAGTAACTGACGATAAAGATGATTCCTGAAATAGAATCTACTAATCTAGTGTAGAATTTAGATAGATCAGCCCTCCTTTAGCTGAAGAATATTTCTGGAGATAACTGTTCCTGAATCGATAATTACTTGGTTAATTGACACTCTTGATAGACATCACCATGTATGCTTATTAGTTCATTTAGTGACAGTTGACTCGAGATGGGATGTAAAAGTAGTTTGTGCATTATGACTTTTGTATGAATAGATTTCTAACTTGACTATTGTTAATTGTTGTTGATATCAAGTAGAAACTAGATGTGTAGTAGTTGGGTGAAGCGTAGGCTATTGCAGCTGCTCCTGGTGATACTATTCCTTGTATAGTACAATTTTAGAGAGTAAATTTCAAGTTATTTTAAAATTAGAGTTTAATAAATTAATTTTTTAAAGTGAACCCTCTATGTAGGAAGATCAGTCTAACTTATTAATTTTTAGAGCAATTTATATATTAATGGCATTAATGATTATTGTGTTCTCAAATCTGAAAAGTCCACCGACTAAATTACTATCCGTAATTATATAATTATTTATTTTTATGCTTTAGTAATGGCTATCTAACTAAATGTGAACTGCTTAAAGAATGGAGAAATAGAGCTTAAAAATTAATCCCACAAAGTTTAATTCAGAGTCAAAGAGTTTCTAACTTCATTTAATTTACTGCTGTTAATTTTACTACCTTATTTACTTAGTTTTCTTTAAAATTTGAGCTCTATCTGGCACTAAATTCCCTTAGAAGAAGAAAAAATAACAAATTGAAGACTACGATATTGCAGTACTTGCAATATATAGATCCTCCATAGAGAGCTTGTCCTTATAAAAAGAGGTTGTAAGAAATGTCTATATAGCTCTACACAGTTGGTGCCCCCATTTCTATTCTGATTCCTGATCCTTTCTCAGCAAGAGTGCAACTCTAAAAGTAAATAAAATTACAAGAATAATATTTTTCTTTAAAAGAAAAGTAGTTGTCTTAGATTATTTTTAAATAATTGCAGTTGTAGATTTCAACCATCAAAGTCCTTAAATTAATTAAGGAGCACTTTTTTAAAAAAATCTTTTTTAAATCCTGTTAGCGTTATAATAAAGCACCCTTCCTCCTGCAGGCTCTACTTAGTTGGCATAGCTGTAAATTTATCTAGTTGTGATTGAATGAAGGTATGCTCTACCAGCTGACTCAAGGTAGATAAGTTAATATATTTAAAATAATTACATTTATAAACATTTATTAAGTCCTCCCCTTTGATAGCCTCTGGAATTTTATTAAGCATAGACTAATGGCTTGGATTCAATAGATGAAAATATTGAAATTAATTCATGATGATTTTATTTAAACTTAGTAGGTTGTAGGCTCTATTTCATTATCAGCTTTTAAGTATTGAAATTCAAAAATTCGACCATTGTCTTCTGCTAATTGGACTGCGGAAAGTATTTGAATAATTCAATTTATATAAGTGTTATTGTAGTGAACTCTGCTGAAGGAGTTACAAGTTAGTTATTTAAGTTTTAGTAAGGCTTCCTCACCCAAATCTTAAACACTTGGCCCTTTGTGAAACTAAATGACGTCTTGGTATTGTAATTCATCAATTTAAAGTTTGAGAGTTTGAGCTTGAACAGTGTCGCAAGCCAGTTCAAACACTGGAAAAGTGCAGTCGAAGCACTAACTGCTCTGGAAATTAAAATAGGTCAGACTCATTTAACTAAGTCAATAAAAATTAATGAATTTTAGAAGACGGAAGTACTTGGCATAGATGTTGTCCGGATTCGTGAAATTGGGGAAGAGCGTGTCTCCATAGAAACTTACGAACCAAATATAAGTGAGTTAGAAATAGGAACTCGAAGTTCAAATTATTTACCTTGCAAGAATTTTATATGATCTAATAAAACAATTCGATCTGTTGGGAGGAATTTCATAAGACCATGAATTGTTCCATACTGCATAAGTCATAAACAAAGTTAGAAAATATTAAATAACTTAAGTCCTTAGAGCGGCGTGCTTCTTCTGCTTTATCTGAATAGTCTCAGTGAATATCTTCAGACCTAGCTTCAACCCTGAGCCTATTCCATTTATCATAAATCCAAGGATGTCGTCTCCCATACCGTTGTTTCCACTCATCTTTATCGATGACTTGGTAAGCCACCCACTCATCTTGTCATCAGGGTCAGTGTTATACTCTTCTATAGCATCCTTCTTCTCTGCTGCCTTATCATCCGCCTCTGGGAAACTCTTGGGCTTAGACTCTGGGTCTTCCTCCAGCTCCTCCAAATCAATTCCTCCCTGCCTAAGGAAGTCGTCTAGGTCTATATCTTATGCATCGTTGCCCTCATCAGCTTAGTCAACCTCTGATTAAATAAATTAATATCTTTGTGTAAATGTTGATGGAGTCTCCCCCGCCGTAGTAATACTCGTGAAGAAAGAAAACACGAGGCCAACCTGTTATGTCAATTGCAGCAAAACCGCCTGAGCATGTGAATTCAAGCATGTAGTTGAAGATATAATTCTTATATTCATTTAAAGAATAAAAATTGAAGTGAAAGTAATTCATCCTGAAATCTTTCACTAATATATACTCTGGTGCCTATTACTTAAATTATAATTTATGTAATATTATAAATATCCTTCATAGTTAAATAGTTGAAATCAGCACACTCAGTGGCTATCATGGCTCCTGAGTATAGAGGACAGCCTGCGTTTGTATTGATTGTGTTTGTGTCTATCATATATCCCGTACAGAACAGATCTGAATCTGAGGTGCTTGGCACTGTAGTGTAAATGGACTGGCCATTCCTCCCTCTCGTCCTTAGATAATTTACTATGTGTATATTCAAATATAATAATGATAAAGAACGACAGCATCAAAGTATCCGAAGTTTTTGGTAAATGAGTTTCTCCCAAAGATAAAGCCCTAAGAATTGCTTAGTCTGTCTTACATGTCTAAATAGAAAAGTCCCTTCACTGATGACGACTGAGTTACAGTATTTAAAAATAATACTTTAATTTTGAATGCAAAATATTACTTGTGATAATTAAAGTCCTCTCATGGTTAGTAATACGCACTAAACTCTTTTAATATTGTTTTAATATATTTAATCGCAGCCACTATGGGTCATCGCAGGCACCCAGAACGCTTGCAGCCTACTCAGAGCTCTGATAATTTCATTCCCAAGGAAAAGGAACGGACTCCGAGGTCCCCACCCATTCGAGACGTTCACTGCCGATGGCGACTATTTTTGGTCCACTATTGTCCCGTAAGGTCAACCTCGAGGACGGTCGAAGGGATTATTTCAATCAGTTGTAAGGTAACTCAAGCCGCCACCAGCCTCCTGCACTAAACCCGACAATTTCGCAGACTTGCCCACTACCGCGAAGAAGCTCAGCAGTGTCGGTTCTTAACTCTAGGATTCCACAATGCCTTTCACGAGACTCATCCCGAAATGCTTATCGCTACCTTTGAGGCATGCCCAGGGCTCAACTTATCGCAGCTGATGGTGTAGCCATACTCTTCTAGGCTCCTCCTCGATGGCGATGTGCACTATCAACGCTTCCTTTAGTACCTCGGCCCATCCTACAGCTTACTTTCCAAGCTTGGCAAGGTCCCCGACCTCGTGGATATCCTAAAGGCACACTCGGGGAGCACACTCTTGCCGAGGGATGTTGAGTAGGAGCTCGTTGAACTCTCACTGACAATAGACGGCCTGATTGACAAGTAGGTGGGAATGGTTGAGTCCTTGAGAAACGATAGAGTCCTTGATATCCTCCCAGGTCCTGCAACAAGCTCAGATCTCTCCGCGCGACCTCCTTCTCCCACATCTTTGCTATGCAGAGGTGCGAAGAAGCCTGCTCTATCTCAGGACCAAAAGCGCTGTTCTACCCTCTGCCACATTAGCCCAGATACTCACAAGAGGATGACAGAGTTGAATGAGGTCCGAAGGGGCCTCCTCCATCTCAGGACAAAACCTTATGGCTCTCTGCAACAGTTCAACACAAGTGGCTGTTATCAAGGACGACCCGCTGAGTGAGGAAGCTCAAGCTCATGGTCACTGGGACTGTAATGCCTAAGGTTTCATCGCTTGATGATCGATTGACGGCAGGCCTCTAAGGCCCGAGGCGGTACGTAACCTCCCGTGCCAGCTTGCGGAAGGAACTTCAAGAGGAGGCCGTGCAAGATGGAGAAGGGTTGTCTAAATATCATAGTATAGTGTAGTATTTATTTCACTCCGCAAGTCTATTGATGGAGTAAGAGAGACTATAGATTCGTTGCACTCCAATAGATTATGAGCACTCACATTGTCCAAATGCAAAATAACATGTTGAAGTCCGCAAAATGCTAAGGTTCTCTGCGTTACAGGACACTTGGCTATGAAATGCCCTGAACATGGATTCAAAGCAGTTAAAAGCCTCGATTAGAGTAGCAACCAGAGCTCAACGGAAATGCAATCTTTTGGGCGAAAAGAAAGGTGCCGCAGTTATCCACCCTTACTGCTCAAATCAATCGCGATGAAGGTGAGCGACATTATGAGGAAACGTCGAAGTCAGTTCTGCCTGTCTATGCTCATGCAGTATTCGAGGGGCTTCGAGCCCAGGCGCTACACCTTCGACATTGGAGACGTATTGGGAGGAGTGGACCTGGCAAGCGTGCCACCTCGGCAATGCATCTTCAAGATAGCTATCAAGCAGGACGAAGTTGTCGATAGCGAGTAAGTCAAGGATGAGCGATAAGCCCTTTACCATGGGATAAACCTTTCCCATCGCACAGTGGAGGCGATTCTCAAAAAAATTCACTAAACACGTTAGCTGCTATGACGCAAGAGAGTCAGGCGGGCCGTGCGCTTGGCAAGAGAGGTCGAGATAGGAGGCGCTTTGGAATTATGTGAGGGAAAATCAATCTTTTTGGCCGAGACTGGAGGAGAGTCGCCCCCGTTCACAAAACAACAAGTTCATCTACCGCTACATAGATGGGAGGAGAAGGAGGATGAAGAACCCTCATTTTGACATTATTATGCCTGCGTCCAATAGTGAGAAGGTATCACTTCGACTCAACATCATCCGAGAGGCTATGGACTGGATAGATTTCGTCACACGGAGCACAAGGGTTATCAGCTGCACGGTGGAGGAAAGTATCCATCACGCTTGGGACAACTCGATTTATCAAATGGTTGAAACGAGCAAAGCTAAAGCTGGAACCCAGGGAGCACTGATTCGGAGGATCCAATTCAACCTATAGCTCAAGGCAAAGTGCACTGTGATTTATATCCAGGATGAGGCAAGGGTGCTGAGGAACTTAGATATTGAGCCCCGAATATTCAAACATAGCTGAGGGCCTACTTAAGGACGGCACCGCTCATGAGCATAATATTATTCCCTTAGACCTCAGTTCAAGCAGATGCTCCCCCAAGCCAATTCATTGCGACAGATTGGACAATTGATAGTAGACATGGTTATGAGCAAGCCTGCGCTCAAATAATGCGACAAGACCGAGCTTCGAGAAGCACTCTCTGCCAGGCTCAGCAGGGGATTGCTAGAATTAGACCCCTAGATTAAATAGAGCATGGAATTTCTAGCAGAGAAGATGGAGGGCGAGTGCAAAGTAATGATGCAGCAGACTATGGAGCTTCTATATCTCAAGGACATTGTGAGAACCTTCCTCGACCACCAGATCAATAATGCTGCTCAGCAGGATATGATTGAACAGCCCCAAGCTTCTAGGCAACCTCAGTCAGCAGGGAAATTCGATGGAGTCAGAATGGGAGGGCAGGGTGATCAGCTGAGCAATCAAGGCGCAGGAGTCGTGGGCCCAGATGTTCTTCGCCAGATTTAGCGGGAAGCGGAGCAAGATATTCAGATTGTAGAGCAGCAGGACAAGGAACAAGGCATCTCGCATCCGTTACTGGTGAACAAGGCAGGGCAATTGCAGCCAATTAAGAAGGAGTTCATCGAGAAGTTTGCTAGAGAGATAGAGGAATTAAAAGAGGTCATAGGAGATGAACCGATAGCTCTCTTAGGTCTGAGCTTTAATGGAACATATACCCTGTGCAGCGCTAATGTGAAGATCATGATTCATGGCACACGGATCACTGTCAGAATGACTGCTATTCTAATGTTATGGAAGGAGAGAGAAGCAGAGGTTCTCAAGCAAATAGTTGAGAAGGAGTTCTATATCGAACTGAAAGATGAGGAGGCTGTGCAATTGCTCAACTTTCTAGAGGATGTACATAATGTTGGCAACAATGCAGCAAAGGCAAGGAATGAGTTGATGCGTACTCAAGCAGATAACTTAAAGAGGAGAGAGCAAAAGCAGAATGCGAAGAGGAACAGCAATAATGTAAACTGAGAGAGTGAATATTATATTTAATTATGAGCGCATATTTATTTATCTTGCTGAAACGTTAAGACTTTAATCGTACTTAAATTTTAATACTGAAGGTATATTTATTGTAAATAGATAGGACACCAAATTTAATAGTTTAGAAGGTGGTCAGTAGAAAGTATTCAAATAAAACAGACAACGAAGTTTGAGAAAAAGTCTTACTAAAAAATTTATTATTCCTCATTTAATTTAATTTTAAATGTCAAGTTAAAATAGAAGCAGGCATGGAAGAGGATTCAATTTTTAGCTCCTTCCTTTCACGATCATAATTTGGAGGTCACTACAAACACCCTGGTGAGTTCTTGAAGTAAAAAGGATATTCTGTGCGAGGCAGGACGCCATTCTAATCACTAGCTGATGACCTTCGCGTTCTTTAAAGAGATGTAGGGGGAGTAGGATTCAAATAAGTGAGGAAACATTGTAACAAAGTGGTACAATCGCTTTTAAGAGGTAAAGGTTAGGAGCACCTTGATCTTACCAGGGCGTTTGCTGCGCTTTTTATCAATTGACGAGACTTGCCTGACATCTCCTGCTACTAGATTGTCTACAACCATGCGACAACAATAATGCTCAGAGAGGAAAGGACTCACTCGCCACCAGGCCTTTCTTGGCGATAAAAGATGAATTTTTAGATTTGAAGAAGAATTCAAAATACAAAAGAAATATGCGATATATAGAGATTCTTAGAAGCTCAACTGGCTAGATCTTTTGCCTTTATTTCTGTGACAACTTTAATATTTCCGTATCATTTGAGAAGCCAGATCTGAAATCATTCACAGTTTTGGTGTTGCACCTTTTTAATTACTATGAGATAAGGTAATTCACTTGGATGGAAAGATTGGCCACCTCCTGGCGAGCAAGGAACGCATTCTCTTTCTCACAAACACGCAAAAACTGAGGAATGCTCCAAGTTGTTCTCTCCTGATATTAGTCATTTGATTGATTTGCCTAGCTGTCGTACTCCATTCTTAATAGCTGTAATTGAATTAATTAAGAAAAACTAAATAAATAAAATTATTTCTCTTATTAACTTAATTAAGCATAAGCAAAAAGTAATTAAGTTTTCCCTTAGTGGAATTAAGATAAATAGATGATCATTACTTTATAAGGTAATATTCTTAATAGGATCTTAATTATTCTTCTCGCATTCTTAATTCCAGCTTTCCCTTTCTTAATTAATTTATCAGACTAAAGTGATAAGTAAATTAAGTTTTCTTAAATTATTTCAACTTTAGCAATTATTAATGGAGAGCATGAAAACAGAGCTTAGCGCAAAGGACCATTTTAGATGCGAATTACAGCGAACATTCCTCCTCTATTACTAAATCAGGCATTTAATGACATCAGAAGACTCAATAGAGAAGCAGTATCATTGGTAGTTATTCAGATTGTGATATTTTGGCAAGATGCAACTGATGATATTAATTCATTAGAGAAGAAACAATAAAGTAAACTAGATTTCTTTGAAAAACATAAAGCAAATGAAGCAAACTAAATGAAGACTAACTGGAAGGTGGAAGATGCATTTATCGTGTATTTTGAATGTAAATAATATTTACCCTCAATTCAGAAATTTTATCTTTATAGAAGAATACCTGAAACAGTAGGAGGTGGAGAATCACAGAAGTGTAGCCATAGTGTGTGGAGTAAGGGCTGACTCTCCCAGTGTAGAGTTTTTAAAGTCAATGGGATTTGGTTCCAAGCTTCTACCAAGATATCGCTGTATTGACTGGCAAGGAAAGCAAGTTCTTTGCAAATACGTGGGTGGAAGATATATCGACGAATTGCGTTTTTGTACCACCCCAAATCGTACCATCACCACCCCAAGCACCAAAAAATAGAAAAGCTTTGACTCGATCAAACCCATCTAGATTCATACTAAGACAAGCTGTGAAGTCATGACCCTCAGCAGAAAAGGCAGTGGAGTTGATTGCCCTCTCTGTTCCGAGTCTAAGTGGAATTCTCTTCAATCATAACTTTTGGCTATACTCAACATGGAAGATTGAATTCTTTGAGCATAAAATATGGTGCGATTTGGGGTGGTGATGGTGCGATTCTGGGTGGTGATGGTGCGATTTGGGGTGGTTATTCTATGAAGCCTACTACATTCATTCACTTCCAATTCAATTAAGAACTAGTATCTCTACTTCTGCTTTCAAGGATTTGTCTTATTCTAATATAGGGAAGGAGCTCAAGGTGAGCAGACATGGGAAGCACAAGCTAATAAAATGTGATTTCTGCCTTAAGGTCAAAACATCGGAGAGCTTTGAAGCAATTTCGACTCGACAAGTATGTAAGGCATGCTAAAAGTGGGAGAGCGAAAAAGGAAAGCCGAAGACTATGAGACCCAGACTCACAAAATGAGACCAATCAAATAGCTGAAACCCTAATTTGAAGAAAGAGATGAAAGACTAAGGCGAAGTAAATCTCTCAGAAGACACTCAGCCAATCATGTAAAATAATATCTGCAAATACTAATAAGTAATTTATAAGTCAGGGATGGTGTCTCTAACGAATATCTGTATTTCTAATTAAAGCAACATCAACTTCTTGTCTGTTTATTTGACTTTCTACGACCACCTCTAAACTATTAAATTCCTATCTATATTAGTATTGATTGCTAAAGATATGGATTCCATGCACGACAGGACCACTCTGGACTAGGTGAGCTCTTTCATCAAGAGTAAGCAGGAGCTACATGAGGCCGCATTGAGGAATGGGTACTTCCTGCCTAAGCTCAAGAGCAAGGCGGTGACTGAGGATTACTTGCTCAGTGTCATTGGTGGCAGTGTCTGGTGCGCCAAGTATGACGAGATTAGACTGTTGCCTTGCCCAAGGCCACCCTCTCTAGATGTGCTCTACGCCAAGTTATAGGAAGTTGCTGTAAGGGACAAGGTGAGCCTGGGTATGGATGAGTAGCACTTGCCTGATAGAGCATGGACGTTAGCGATGCTCTCAACTTACATGCCGGCGGATGAGATATTCAAGAAGGGTTACGAGCCACCTCGCAAGGCTGCCTCTGGGCCGAGCCAGAAGAGTGTGAATCTGCAATGGAGCTTCCTCGAAGGGTTGCCGATCTCCAAGGCAAAGTCGAAGGCGCAGCGTCTCTCCTTCCTAAACTAGAGCAAGCATTCTAATAAGCTCCTCCGCCTCCAGGACCAGAGGGCCAAGCTCGACCTGCAGATGGAGAAGGAGAAGAGGTCGATGGAGGAACGAAAGAAGGGCAAGCAGCAGCGGTCAGGTGGCAGGCAGTTCTCTGGGGCGGTGTTCGGCTAGACTGAAGTCAATGTGTACATGAGCGAGACCAACAAGTCCCCCAGCAAGTAGTGACTCAGGCGAGGTGGCCGCGTAGGCAGTGAATGAGTGTTTTTATGTGTGAGTTAGCCAGTTGCATTATCTTAAAGTTGTCATAATCCGCCACTAGTTGCCGCCGCTCGAAGACGAGGTCCGCAGGATAATTGTCATGGCAGGCCCCACGGAGGACCACGCGGCGGCGCCACTCCTGCTTCAGCACCCCCCAGAGTCGCTCGATGTGGTTGAGGGCACAGCTGAATGGAGGGAGGTACAATAATGTCTGCCCATCGGTGAAGAGGTCCCTGACCTTGGAGCTCTTGTGGATGCTCAGGTTGTCCATGACAATGATGCTATTGCTGGGGGCCCGCTGGAGGAGCCATGCATGAAGCTGGTGAAGTGCCCGAGGTTGTTGCTGCCCGAGAGGACTGAGGCTTGACACAGGCGCTCCCTGCTTGCTGAACTACGCTCCTATATGATGAGCCGTGGCCGAACTGCCTCTGCCTGTTTGGAATGGTGGAGGGTATCATGGAGCGCTTGAGCCAGCGCTTCTCATGGTCTGCCACCGGTTGAAACAAAAGACTCAGATCGACTGTAGATGGATCCTAGCCGCTCCGCGAGATCGATCCACCGCAGCTAATGTGGTCGAAATGGCAATATAACCGCTTCACTATGTCTCTCCTGAGTCCCCGCTGCCTCTGCCTTGTCGAATGTTATGCGGTAGTCTCCCGACGAGGTAGTACACGCTTTATTCACGCCAGAGGAAGTAGGGGCTTGGTTAGCCAGCGTAGCTGGGCGACCCTGGGTGCCCCGAAATCGCACTGGGACTTAGATCTAGTCAATAACGCTCCCTCAGGTGAGTCAAGTCGCGCCGCCTCAATGAAGGTGCTTATGCGCGAGGTGATGCGGGCCCTCGAGATCTCAGGGAGGGAGGAGTCTATCGCCTGGCCTCTCGCAGTTGGATCTCCTCGACTCGTAGATGAAGCCGTTGCCGGCCGCACTCCTGGACTATCATACAACAGTGCTAAGCCTGATGTCCAGTGATTTTCGCCACTTAGTTGTAGCTGAATTGGATGTTGTGGTCATTGCTCAGCGTCCCGTAGTGGAGCAAGATGGCAAGTAACTGCTGATCCTTCGAAAGAGTGGTCCTGATTCTAAGCTTCGGTCGACTGCTCCTCCGCGGTTTGTTGATGGGACTCGGACTGCACATGCTACTCAGGTAGGGTATGAGGTCTTGGTTCGGAATGTGAGGTGCAGGGCCCGAAATACTTGCGAAGTGATCACGATCTTGGAGGAACTCAGCCAGCTTCCTGGTGCGCTTTTTGTGATCGCGTGCGGCTGCCATTAAAGTACTATTCGCGCCGCTTTTATCAAATTAATTTATGGAAATGATTAACTACTCAACTCATAATGAATGGAACTATTAGTGAAGTCTAAATTACAAAATCGCGCTTCACTCGAACTTCACAGTTTTGTTACGTTGTATATGCCATCTAGTCAACGATATGATGCTTATTGCTACAGTCTACGGAGAGATCTTGAGAATAAGGAAACTATCTATGAAAGATCTTCGCGCGCTACTCCAACTGAAGTGCGCTTAGTGGCGAGAGTTTTGAGGATCAATCAAATAATATGATGTGCACGAAACTTCAGAGAGCGATGGGAACAAACGGTGGCAACTCCTAATTACATTTCTCATCTGCAAGCAACCTTTCAAATGAAAGAGTAAGGTGACGACCCTTGGTCTACTCCTCACATTTTTGCGATGGATTTGATGTGATGAGAACTGAGCTATTAGCTACTGAGTAATAAGGGTGACCTAACATCAATACATTAGAGGTCAAAATGAAACCGAGAAAGGATGGATCATGTAGTTAATTTTTGAGTAAATTTTGCGTTTTGACTGCATGATTATAAGTATTAATAAAAATATTTAAGACACACTTATTTTTCACTTTTCTTATCATATTATGGGTTTTGAATGATCATTTATGACAAAATCAAAATTGAATCTATTTTTAACTTTATTTTCGGGTTTTAAATCCGATCAATTAACCAGTAAAAACAGTGCCTCTTTCTCCTGACATTGATTCTATAGTAGAATCTACAATAGATAAATTGAAGTTTGTAACAATTTCGAATAAGCTCGATTCTTTAAGAAAATCGCAGTTTTTAAAATTAGAGCTTTTGATTTTAAATATTATAAAAATATAAAAACTAATTAATAATAATTTTTTGCAGAAGTATTAAAATGGAATAATTTTTACCTATACGAAAATCAAAATCCCAAAGATCATAATTTAGGTGAAATCTTTTAAACATCGGCGATTGATTAAAATAATAAATGAAGAGTTAAAAAATGGTGTCAGTTGAAATCACTCAAACATCCCCTATTCTGCAGCTTGTTCAATAGTTTAGCAAAAGATAATTTAAGATTCTTCTTTAATCATATTCTAATAGTAAAGATTTCAAAGAAGTTTATCCCATTTTAAAATCAAATTCTTATATAGTATCCACAGAATTGCAAGACAAAACTTCCACTATTTTGATGAGTGGAGACTTTGCTGTTCAAATTTGATTGACTAAAATTTGTGATTATTAAGATATGAACTTTAGAGATTAGGAAACTGTTATATTTATTTATCTGGAAAGTCATATATAAAATGAATTAATTAAAAGACGTTTAATATTAGAATTTTATTAGGACGATATTTAATTTTGGATAATCAATCTACTTTGAGCATTTAAAAGTCTTAAATGGAACTCATCCACTTTAAATTCGACATCAATTTTTGCAAAGAGTATATTTAAAGAGTTATTTGCACTGGAATTAACATAAAATAGACTAAATAAACACATGCAAGCTTCAAGTCATCATTATATTCTAAGAATAGAGTCGTTACATAAAAAAAGGTTTTAAAGGAAATAAGATAATGGCTTCAAGGATATGACATTAAAAAATCCGAGATAACAAATATTCTTTACAAAGTAAAAATAAAGGGTAATTAAGCGTCTATCACTATACAAACTTATGGACGACGAGATGCACATAAATGCGGGAAAAGCAGGTTCGAAGATAGCAGGAAGCCTAGGGTCCATGTGTCCCTAGGCCCTCTCAAACAAAGGAGAGATAGTAGATAACCTCCTTTAAAATCCTTCTTCCCAGAATAAGCAAAAGTGACTTATATGTCATAGTTGAGAGGCTTAAAAATACTTTATCCTACAAATATTCACTCTAACCTCGTACATCGCCACATAACTATTGGTCTTTCTCTCTATTCACACTCTCTTTACAAACTACTCACATTAATCTCTAGGTATCGAGTAGCTTAATAACAGTGCACATCAAGTGATAGAGCAACCAGCTTCCCATATTAGTCGCATATTAACTTAAGTCCCTCAGTAAAACAATGCTGCTGAACTCTAGGCGAGTATGGAACATTTAAAGCAGGAGTCATGTTCAACTCAGATAAGTATGATAAGAACTTTAAAGTTTATTCTATGACTTCTTCGCTTCCTTATTGTCATTGTGTTATTCGAGCTGAGGTTGTCAATCAGAGTAGAACGATTCTCCGTCCTTTTCAGCAGGCCGTCTGTGATCTCTCTCGAGACCTTCTTAAGGAAACGTAACATACTGCTCTCGGGCCCTCTAATAGAGTGAAACATGAAGGTACAAAGCTTTTGAGCCTGGAATCTTCGCTGATTCCTGCAAGTAACAATTAGAAACATTTCATTCATCTCCCATTTTGATTTTTTTAGAATAATACCTTCTTTGACAGAAAAATGGAGAAGTTTGGAATCATTTAAAACTAATTACTGAAAAGGGAAGATTCATCGTTATTTGAGCTGATGATCCTAAGAGCTGGCGCCCCATTATAAAAATATCGATTAAAATTAAGCCAGATATATTTATTAAGATTTAATTAAAAGTGAAGGACTGCATTATTGACTGTCTAAATTAAAAACGGAAGATGATTAGAGTTTATTAAGTGTGTAAAGTTATAATTATAATTATTTGAAAGATGTGTGCTGCGCTTCATAACTAGTACGAATCTTTGAGTCTGATAGTTCAATTTTGTTATTTTATTGCATGACGAATCGTGAGTATCCTCTAATTCTATCACTCATTTTGCTGTTCGAATTTATAGAAGTCAAGGATTTGAGCTAGCCTCAGATCGATCTCAGTAATGGCTTCTTGAATTCGAAGTGAGAGAACGTCTTGCGAGTGCATAATATCAAAGCAGATTTAGGCTCCAGTAACTCTCGGCACCTCTTGCGCTTTGACTCATATTAGTGGCCTAGCAGAGACAAGAATTTCTCAAATTGTGTTTATGCAGGAAAATCGGGCTCATTGAATAATGAAACCACTTACTGAATGTTCTAACCTGCCTGGTTATAGCATCCCTGACTTGCTACTGCCGATGACTTGCCATTGTGCTTGTGTCTCTCTGCGTAAAAGCGTATGTTCTAGTGACACACTAACTGTGAGTTCGTCGCTGCTAACCTAAAAATAAAGTACATATAGAAGTTAAGAGAGAATTGCTGAGAAAGTTGAGTGCTGATTATGAGGAGATAATTTGAACTAAGCTGAATCATACGCAATCACCTTGAAAGCTGAACATGGGAGTGGATAAAAGTGCGAACGGAACTTGTAGTACGCTAGCCATGTCGTAGTAAAATTGGAACTGCATTTCTCTGGGTAATGTGGGACTTGAGATATTATCGTCGAATCTTATCTTAAGAATAGCAGATACCTTCTCAGGGTAACTTGCAATTTTTAAAGGCTACTAATGAAGCTAGGATGCTTCATTAGCAGAATAAAATTTTTGTCTTACCTTTAAATGCTTTAAATGCTGAAGAGGTGAAACTTTGAGAGAGAGAGAGAGCTATCAGGAATCTATGCGCTTCTAAGTTTAAGAGTTGCCCTTGGTATGAATTTGACTCTTGGTTGTTAGAGGCACCGTTATTAGATTCTTCAAAATAAAAATCAGTAGCCACTTTTTCGATGCTACTATTCTGAGCGCTCGGAACAGTTTGAAAGCTAAGTTCATTTTAGGTTCTTCAACATACGTAACCCTGATCTTGCTTAGAGCTAAAGTCATTTCAGGTTTGAGATAGCTGCTCTTTATACGACATGTAATATTAAGAGTTTTTTTTGTATTTATGTATGATAATCATAGCTCAAACTAAACTAGATCACGTAAATATTTATACTAGTGCCAATTATTTGGTGTTTTTATTTTAAAAATTTGCAATTTCAATAGCATTTTCTTCAGATTAAATTTGAGATAGTTTAAAATCATAATGTTTTTATAAATAATGAGGGAATTAGATCCTTTAAGATCAGTGCAAGAATTTTGAAAAAGAATACAGTCTCTATCTCACTTTTAGGTTTTTGTCTGTGCTTTTATTAGTTGTCAGTTGAAAGTGATTGTCGACCATTACCGACGTTCCGGTTGTTGAAGGTTCTGCTTGTGAATTTCATAGTTATGTTCTTAATTCTTTACATAACTACGCAAATGTTAAGCATACTTATTTAACTCTTCTAGCTTGTTTGCAAAGTTGACTATCTGTTTATCAGGATGGATTCCTTACTTGTTCTTTACCCTAATAGCTAGTAGTAATACATTTAATTAAAATTAGCTCTTTATTTTAAGCGCAATATATTACGAATCGCAGAACAGGTCTCAATCAGCAAGTATTTTTAAGGAAAGCCAATCCACGATTATTAATCATATCCATCCCATAATAGAGCGTTTCATTAATCATGATATTTTCTAAGATTTTTCGAAACTTCTGAAGAAATATAGTTACCTAATCAAAATTCAAAAATAATGTAACTTTTAGTAATTAAATTAATTTATTAATTGGTATTAATTTTCATTAGTTTTTTTTGAAGAAATTTTTTAATTATTGATTTCAAATAGGGCAAGATCTTATACATAAATGGCATTTCCTGATTATTTCTAATATTTACAGTCCATATTTACTCTTAAAATTTGTGAAAAGTATTGTTGGAAATTAAATTAAAAACGGTGATTGGTTAAAATAATATATGCATAGTTGCAACTTCATGGCAGTTAAAATGGCTCAAGCACTCTCTAATCTGCAGCTTGCTCAATATATCATAAAAAATTAATATGAGTTTGTTCTTTAATAATCTCAACAACACTTTTTTTTCATTTAAGAGATATGATGTGCGCATTCCTCCTCATCTCCATATTCATCTTCATCTAAACTTGTGTCGCTTATAACTCTGTATTGAGTGCTCCCACACAAAAATTGCAAGGATAAAATTCCTTGGAATTTTATTCTGAATCGAATGGTGTGATTTTTATTTAATTTGGACACACTTCAACCATCATTGCTTTTCTCCCTTTCAATTCAAATATTAATTTAATTATTTTTTTATTAAATTCTCAGCTATATTTAGGGATTTAGAAATTTGATTGAATATAAACCACTGCACCCTTTGTTGCGTTATTTGAGTATATATAGAATTTAAATAATCTATAATTTTTATTAAATAAAAGTTTTCACCCTCCAGATAGAAATAAAAAGAAATTTACTCTTTTTTTATATTTAAATAAAATTAAGGTATAGTATAAAATTTAATTAAAACCGGTGAATGGTTAAAATATTAAATGGAGAATTACAACTTCGTGTCAGTTAAAATCGTAGATTCAAAACGTGATCTGCAGCTTTTTCGATAGAAAATCCAAAATTGATATGAGTTACTTCTTTAGCTATCTTCATAGCAACTCTCAACAGTAAGATATGATATGCGCAATATCCCATTTTCCATATATGCTTTTTTGCTAATTACATAGGATAGTAATACGATTTACTAACTAGTACTACAATAAGTGCTGGTTTTTAAATTGATTATTATTTATTATTCCCTAAATTTTACTTTACTTTACTTTACTTTTTTGCTAATGTTGTGCGACCTATAACTCTTGACTGAGAGCTCCTTCACAAAAATTTTAAAGTGTTGGAATTACATGCTGAATCGGATGGAGTCATAATTATTCAAATTGAGCACACTCCAACTGCTACTGATTTATTCTATTTTAATTTAATATTTAATTTAATTCTCTTTTTATTAAATTCTTAGATATATGGGTTTTTAGGGTTTTTATTCTTAATGCGTTCAATTATTGTATCTCAAGGAACAGTATGTTATCTAATTGCTCTAAGGGTTTTTTGTAGTCTGACATTTTTTGCTACGGAATTCAGTTCACACTTCCTTAGAATTCTGTTCATTTTTTCTTTACTGATAAGAATTGTCTAGAGGTACATTTGCTGATGATAAATTGTCTGACTAGCAAAATTTGGTCACATGTAGAGAATTTAACTTCTTTCAATTCTATGTAAATAGTGCGGAGAAAATATAATTTATTATGGAGACACTTTCGTTTCCGGTCCTAGTGACCGAAAAATCATCGAGTAGTTTGTCTGATAGGTAGTTTATATCTACAGATAGTATATTTGCTCATCTTTTTTCTCTCATAGAGGAGTCAATGTATTAGAAGAAGATCTATTTTCTGTGTCTTACCGAGCATAAGATTTAAGTATTTATGATATTGATACATATGTCTAGTAGTTTTGTAATCCCAATGATTTGAACTCTTCCAAGATTTTCTTAATGTAGGTTAAGGTGCCATGTCTTGTAGAGGTGGACCAAGACTTTGCAAAGTGAAACTCGTATCCATCAATGGGGACAGCCGAGTTCATGTTTTCTAGAATGCAAATGATATCAAGTAACTCTATGACATTTTAAGGTTTGAATCTAACGCAGTTCCATGGAAAAAACCGTAAGCTTGTTATTCTAGAGGAGGTAAGGACCATTCATACACTCGTCATATTTATTTCCTTTCCTATTTATAGCTGATAATTTAATAAAAAAGAGAATTAAATTAAAATGGAATAAATCAGTGGTAGTTGAAGTGTGTCAGATTTAAATAATAATTACACCATTCGATTCAGCACGAAAATTCTGAACTTTTGGATCTGTCAATTATTAGCGACACAAGTTTTAATGGAAATGATGAAGATGATGAAGAAGTGTGCGTGAGTCATATCTCGCTGCTGAGAGGTGCTGTTGAGATGATTAAAGAGGGAACTCATATTAATTTTTGATAAGCTATCGAACAAGCTGCAGATGAGGGGGTTAATCTGCGATTACAACTGACACGAAGTTGCAACTCTCCATTTATTATTTTAATCAATCATCGATTTTAATTAAAATTCCAACTATAATAATATAATTACACACTCAGTTATCTAAAAAAGAGGGTGCGTATGAAGGTATAAAATATAGAATACGAGACAGATGTCAAGGTCATCATTTTAGTATACTTTAGATTGCCTTCATAAGATTATCATAATTATCATTATTAATATAAAAATAACATTTTTTAAAAAAATCATATTATAGAGTAATTTGGGTAAAAATTTTCTTGCAAAACTTCAAATTGCTAGCCAATATTTTATGATTTATTTTATTTTAAATATAAATTTTAACCTAATATTATTTCATATTAGATATGATTGTAAATTAATTTTAAAGTGAAATTATATTTCTTTTTATAATCTGACTATAGTATTAATGGATTTGTATTTTATTAAACATATGATATATATTTAATAATTATCTATTTTACTTTCAAAAAAAATATAATTAAGTTTCCAGCTATAACAATCAATTAAAGCGATATAGCACGAATTAAAATTAGTACATTTGTTAATTGAGTTTGCTAATGTATTTAAATAAGGGTATATAGAACCACTATAATTAATTATAAAATTAAATTAGTCATAATTATAAATTTGTAGATTTAGTCCTCTTCATATTCTAGTCGTCGCATTTGTAAATATACTCGAGAAAGAAACATAAATAAAATTACCTCTGAGTACCTTTCAACTGCAATAAAATTTATTGTTGTGTGAAATATAGAATATTTCCATTTAAAATGTAGAAATTGTACTGAATATTAGTATTAATTATAAAGAGACACTAAACTTTAGAGTCCCTTAGTATAATCAGATCAATAAATTTACTATAGGGTATAATACTATATAAAATCATAAAACAAAAGGCTTCTTAATGATTTGTAGTTGTTAATAAGATAATTATTTTATAATACTAAAAGTAACTGTTATAGTCATTCGGTCAGCTCAGATTTTACATTACTAACAAAAATTCAGCTTTTGAGTTAGTTGCAAATCTTCTCTGTCCTTACACAACTATTTAGAATTCGATTCGAAATCAGGATTTTTTAGAATGATGGAGGCAATCCCGATAAGGGCTGAAAGGAAAAGAAAAAAATTACTTTTTTAAAAGATGGTTTAGCAATACTTTGATAACCTATTAGCGCTTTCAGTAACAACTTTTATGATGACATACTCGCAGTAAGTCTTCCTTCGTCCAGGCCTTAAAGTAAGAAACTGAATATTGTGTGTGAATAATTTAGGCTGAATAAATAATATCATACTTAGTTAAAGCTTAAGTAAGTATTTAATTAAATTCTTAACCCATTTAGATCATTCAAAATCTATTAGATTAAATTTGAGAACTAAATATAATTAAAAAATATGTTATAGGATGAAAATGAATACTTGATCGAAAGTAAGCAAAACCTAATTAAGATAGATTTCTTGAGCAAAGTTCGATATAATAAAATAGAGATAGTTTTAAAGCATACTATTTTTTAATTTAATGATGGAGTCAACTCCTATCAAATCAGGACAAGAATTTTGAATATACATTCCCAATCGCATTTTAAATATTTTTGTCTGCCCTTTGAGTAGTTGGCAGTTGAGGGTAAAAGAAGT
>JAJKFJ010021660.1:0-22697 GCA_027382625.1 Tetmemena sp. SeJ-2015
TTTAAAAAGAACCTTTTAATTTTTAAGGTCTTTTTTTGATTTTTTTTTAAAATTTAAAACCTTTACTTAAAATTATAAAAAATTATTTTTATAATTCTTTTAAATTTAAATTTTTAATCGATTTAATTTTTTTTTTAAAAATTAAAAACTTTTTTTAAATTTTTTGTTTTAATAATTATTTATCTAAATTTAAATTTTTGTAGAAATCAAGGAAATAGTCAAAATTAAAAAAGAAATACAAATTCATTTATCCAAATCAGTGGCATTTAAATTTAAAAAAATATCTTTCAACTTTCACTTTAAAAATTATAAAGATTTCTGACCAATTTATGAAAATTCTTTCACTTTCATTTTCAGAATAACAAAAAACTGAAAGATGATTTTGAGAAATAAAAAAAATTAGCAATTAGGTTGGAGAGATATTAAAAGAATTTTATTTTGGAAAAAATGTCAGAAGCAATTACTAAACGGACTCATTCATTCTAGTTCTAAAATGTCGCAAAGTCCTTATCCTCTGCAATCTCTTTCTCTGAATCACTCTCTGTCTCTTCGGTATGCATTTACTTTTTCCCTTGCTCACACTATTCCATCTCCTGCTCCACTCTTTCCTTATCTAATCTCCTCTTGAAGTAGTCTGCCATCTGGTATGCTGTGAATGGAAACTTCCTGTTTTCAGTGGCCATGCTGCCTTTGAACTCAATCACCTTCAATCTTGTCAAGAAAGCCTCATAGTCAATTCCTTGTAGATCTCTGAGATGGAGGGTGTTGGATGTCATCACTACCTGGCAGCCTACATATCTATGTACAGGCTACAGATACTTCATATTCACCCAGAACCCATAGCCTTCGCAGAGCTGCTTCAGATCCTCCTGTAAGTCCTACTAAAATAGCAGGCTCCTCTTGACCTAGTCCATGAGCACCAGCTGGGGCTCAACCTCCAATTCGCTTGCGTCGACATTGAATCTACTCTGCACCAGTTTGAGCTCTTCGCAGTGAAAGATCTGTTTGAGATAGCGCAGAGCCGTAGTCTTTCCTCTATTAGGCTGCCCAAACATCCACACTGCGTTTATCTTGTCCTCGCATTTCCTAAAAATCACCTCATAGAGGGCCTCCACCACATCCAAATACTATACTGCCTCCAGAGATTATTCAGTCAATAACTCAGCCCTTGCATTAGCTGCTTCATTATCCTCTAAGTAGGATTACAGCTTTTGATACTTGCTTGTCTAAGGGAATAAATTGGGAAGTATCTTTCGCTCCAGTCGGCAAGTATTTTATAGAAAGGGTGAATTCTTAGCGATAGCCTTATATCCGAAATCTTCTTTATGTAGGGCGTAAAATGTCGACTGATCAACCCCTTTCCCACCTTCAGGCTCTGAAAAAAATCCATGAAGACTTCCTTGGACCCTTCCAGGTTTGGAGCTTCGCTTTTATCAGATGAACTATGCCTCTAAGGGATTTATCTCTGCTGCAAGATTTAAAGGGTTTGCCTTGACCCCCTGAACGAGTTTGAATGTAGATGATCTTTGCAATAGCTTTCTTGATCTACCTTGCCTAGATTCGTGCATTCTAATTACACCCTCCTAAAAAATTAAAACCCTCTGCAACCTCTGTTTGAAGTAGTTTTTCAAAACCCCACCTTGTTTTCCCCTAAGATGCACTGTAAAGAAAAAGTCACCCGACTGTTCGATCTGGAACACTAAGCAAGGGAAGAAATTTTTGGGAGGCTTATTTTATTTGTTAAAAATTATCTTCTCCAACCCAAATTTAATTTATTTTATTTTAAAGCATCTTTCAGTTTTTTGTTTATTTTAAATAAAGTTTAAAAAGAATTTTTTTTCAAAATTTCAAAATTTTATTTTTAATTTTGAAAGGAAAAATTGAAAGATATTTAATTTAATTTTAACTTTTACTAATTTTTTATAAATGAATTTTATTTCTTTTTTAATTTTGACTTTTCCTTATTTCTACAATAATTAGAATGATTTTAAAACTAAAAAAAAATTTGATTTCAAATAAAAATTTTCAGGGAAATTTTAAAAGTTTTTGAAAGTTTATTTTTTATTAATTCTATGTGATGCTGGCTAGCATCTATTTTTAAAAATATATTTTTATTATTATTAAAAATATTCATAATAAACTTGAATAATTAAAAATTAAAACCTACCACGATAACGATTCAAGCATTAATTTTCAGATGTCTTTCTGCTCTATTATATATATTAATTATATATAAGCAAATGACCATAATCACTTTCTTTAACTATAATAATTTCATATTGTTAAAAATTCTCTGATTTTAAAATATAAATATCAATTTATTTTGTATCAGAATTTCTAGTTATGTCTGTTCAAATATCATTTTTTGAAAAATTTTTTTTGATTTTTATCTTTTTTTTTAATTAAATATTTTTGAAAAAAAACCCCTTTTTTTTTTATAAATTTAATTTATAAATTAAAAAACCCTTTTTAAAAAATTAAAAGACTTTACTTAATAAAAAATATAATTCAAATATAATAATAAAAATTTACCAGATTAAAGATAAGTAATAAATTTAATTCTGCAAATTTCATATAACCAGTTTTATTTTAAACTGATCAATAATTGATTCAATACATAACATTCATATTTAATATTATCAAGTTAATATTTAATATATATCTCAAATTTAAATGAAGTAATTTTTTCAAAAAACAGTGAATAAAAAATGATTCTCTTTATAATCATATAAAACTAATAATTTCGAACTCAAATATTTAAACAAAAATTATAAGTGAGAGTTAATTTATATAATATCACTTCTAGTAAAAAATAAAGCAAATGTTATTTTAAAAAAAAAGGGCAGAAAAGAGGTAACTTAAACTATTAAATAATCAAAGAGTAGAAAACACTTTTAAAGTTAAAGAGTTTTTAAGTTTATAAAGTTAAGATATCAGCTGCTAGTAGAAACCCTAATAATAGAAATATAAAAAATTAGCAATCAGACTTAGAATATTGGCCAAATCCAAAATTTTAAAAATAAAGATTAATCATTCTTTTATTGAAATTTAATATAGAAATTAGAGATAATTATTTAAATAACTCATAGAGCAGAGAATCTTATAACTTAGTTATTTAGATAAATAAAAGTTAAGAGTATATTGAAAGCAGAGAACTCCAACCTTTTTAACGATTTTAAATTAAATTTAATTAATTAATTAACTAACTAACTCTGTTTGCCTTTTCTTGGAAGTACTTTAATATTTATAGATGCTCTATTACTATTCTCAAGGCAAAGATTGCTGAAATTGATCATTCTAATCTTGATCTCAGTTTTAATCTTGTTGTGGCAAAATTATGTATGAAAATTGCATCCTATTATATAAATATGCAATAATTATTTGGCTTTAAAAATTATTTTTCAAGCTATAATAAGATGTCTTATAAAACAAATTTTGTAAGTTTAATTATTCTATTGATCATCTAGAATCCGCCAGTACAACGAAGGATCATTATCAACATCTTCAAAAAGCTTTATTGCCTTTATAATTATAAATTAATCTCATTAGTTAATTATAAAAAATGCATTCGAACAACAAATAAAGTTAAGAAATACGAAATCACCTTATGACTTATAATAAGCTTAATTTAATATATTCAGGACTTCTTTCTATGCTTGAGGGAGCTAGAGGGATTTGATCGCACTTTCAAAGGATTAAGACTTAGTGTTCCTCTAATCTCAAGTAGCTGAGTGTTAGGTTTCAATAGGTTGCTGATATTACTTTGTTTTACTAATTTTTCAAGGTTCTGATACCTTGTCATCTTACATGTCTTGTTGCGAATTATATGCATCATCTTGAATCTATCATTTAGTATTCTCTGGTTTCATATCGAATTCAAGTATGATTGCAACTATAGACAAAGTCACTGCATGACGTTGAGGCCAGTCTGTCTCTATGGAAGTAGCCTGCAGTTCCTTGCACCGATGCTTCTCAATGTTTTCTCTTCTTACACTCTGTTGAAGTCTATGATAGTTGTCTGACGGATCAAAGTTTATTCAATGATGTCTCTGGTTAGATTTCGATCTTTCCCAAGTCATGCAACTCATCACTCCTTAACGGGTCGTGAGAAAAAAAAAAAAATTAAAACCAGTTTAAGCTTACTTTTTGCACCTCGTGCTGAAATTCTCTTAGTGTGATCTTCCATTTAAGAAGGCGAATGGCGATTGTAATCATGATCGAATAAAGACACACAGAAAGATGACCAGATCATCACATCAAGCTTTTGTCCAATTCTTTCAACATGCCAGTTCGTTCGCGACTCACAGACTCTTTCTTCCTTCTTTACAAGGTATTTGTAAAGGAAGATCTTTGTAAGCATACTCTTCTTGTATGAGGTGTCTCTTCGCTTCGCATCAGAGGTGGAAGTAATTTTGAAATCAACAACAAAAGGTTACATCTCTCAAGCATGGGAGTCTTGCTTTGAGTAGCTGAAACTTACTGACACAATCATAGGCTTCCTGATTCAATGAATCAATCTTCCTCTCTTCTCTACTATCAGACTACTTACTATACGATGAATTAGATAGCTATTATCAGATCAGCATTACATATTCGGCATCTTTAAAGTTTCTTTATCTTCTATTACGAACTCAGCAGCCATGTCCTTCTTCTCCATGTGTTTCTTGAGGAGAAGCAAGTGAGAGAAAGGCTCCTCACAAGTTGAGCAAGGATAAGCGACCGTCCATTTCTAATGCTTCATCTAGATCTTAGGTTTGTCTGAGTGGACTTCTTGATGTGCCGCTTGAGGCTTTGAGGATATTCGAACTGTCAGTTGACATACTTCGCATTAAAAAGTTCTTCTCTCATTGATTCTGGAGGCGCAACAAGGAGGAGATCAGGTGCGATTGTTTAAACGCCGATTCCAACTCTTTCGCTTGACAATTTAAGCAAGAGATCTCTTGCTCAAGCTAAGTTCAGAGGCTCTCCTTCATTAGTGCACAAGCATTTTGTTTGGGTTGTGTTCCGAACATTAGTTTAGCTTTGTTTGCTAAGGTTGTACTTGTTTCTTAAGCAAGGTTGGTTGCAATCTTAAGTTCAAATTTTAAATTATGAAAGAGCCGCATTAATATTAATGTAATGCCTTTTGCCGGGTACAGAGCCTCACGAGAATCAGAGTGCAAAAGATGTCAGTTATTGGATTTCTATCCATCCCCCTTTATTATTATACTTTATTAGATGCTCCATATTTATCTGTTACCTGCTTGATTTTGCTACGAATTAAGTTCAAAATGCAGTTGTAGTGCTACTAATTCCGTGCAACATGTTTGTAATTCGTCACGAAAGGCTTATAAATAGCTGCTACTAATTTCATTGCAACGCGAGTGAACTGCTACTATTAAGTTGCAGCAACTTTAGTATTGCTATATAAGTTTAAAGTATAATTAGTATTAATTTAATGAGGCCACCACATATAAAAAGGAGCTCCATATTCAATACTTGCACCTGATTCGCTTAGTTTCTCTGCTCTATCTATTTCAGCTTGTTATCCATAGAATCTCACTATTAATAGTAAGACTTTAGCTTCGGTTCGGATTCTAGATCAATTATAATACTTTGAATTTTCAAATAGAACAACAATTCTCGAGGCAAGATGGTGCAAAACTTGAATGTTAAGCGATTAAAAGTGGAAGCGCAAGAGTTGAGCAGATCGGAAGAGCACAGAAGACCTCTACAGGTAACTCACTTAGCAAGGTAAGAAGCTCTCAATGGAGTAACAATAATCTTAGTTGGTTTGTTCCTTCCGACAATGTATGGAACAACGATCTCGTTCCTCAAAGCAATTCTTGCTGATGAGAAGAAAGCTCTCAAAACAATCGATGTCAACATGATGGAGATACCAAACTATCCTGAGATCTCAGTCACTAATATGTATGACGATGCGATGGGAGATGCGGAGGTTGCTCTATTCCTACAACAACTCTCAAACAAGTTGCAAGAACGAAGGTTTTTCTTTGGCGTCCTTGCTACGTATATGCAGAGCTCCCTAAAGAGATCATTGAAGATTCACGCAGAAAGATATTCTAAGTAGAGAACGACCCAAAAGAAGCAAATGAATAGTTATCAGCGACGAATGGTTGAGCAGCTTTAAGAAGTATCCCTACTTCTCTAGTTTTTAGAGTTTAACTGTTGTAGAGAACTGGCTTGCATGCTATAATGAAGGAAGTAGCAAGGTATCATGACAGGAAGAAATAACAAGCATCGGAGGTGAGGCAAGCATCTACATAATACAACTTAGGGACGACGAGGATGCACATAGATGCGGGAGCAGTTCGAAGATGAGGAGCAGATCCATCCTGACCACAAAACAGAAGAGAGAAGGACTCTTAAGAATCCCTTCTTTCCAGATAAGCAAAAGTGAATTAAGTCAATTAAGTTAAGCTTATACTGTTTCCTAATATTCACTCTACTTATCTCGCACATAATTGTTCTTTCTTCACTCTTTTCAATACTCACTATTATCTCTTATCGATAGCTAATATGCAATCAAGTGATAGAGCAGAGCTTCTTATGTGTCCTTAACTAAGTTCAGTAAAATCAATGCCGTTGAACTTGGCGAGTAATGGAACATTAAAAAAGGAGTGATGTTCAACTCAGCGATGCTTCTTGTTCTTTGTCTTGTGTAGCTGAGGTTTGTCAACGAGTGAACGATCTACCATTGTGATTTCTCTCTGAGTTCTTAAAGGAACGCAACATTTATTGCTCTCGCTTGAAACGAGGATGAAGGAATAGCTTCTAACCCTGAGTCTTCGCTGATTCCTGCAAGTAACGCACTTGTAGTTATGTTTCCTTTCTACTCGTAAACTTCTATGTTATTGTGCTTCTTGTACAATCTTCTTCATGAGGTGTTTGTGTGTGAACACAAGCTTGCACACATACAAATTCACGCTATCTCTAACCTGAGCACTAGTCGTAAATATATTTCAGATTTTATTAAAAATGGTTAGTGAAGTCTATAAGCGCTTCACTCGAATTCAGCAGTTTTGTACGTTATGCATTTCAACGAATTAGATGTTTGCTACAGTCTACGGAGAGATTTTGATAAAGAAACTATCTATGGAAGATCTGCGCGCGCACTCCAAATGGAAGTGCGCTTAGTGGCGAGAAGTTGAGGATCAATCAAATAATTGATGTGCACAGTTGAACTTAAGAAGTGCCGATGAGGAAGCTGCATCTTTACACTTTCTCGATCTGCAAAAGCACTTTCAAATGCGAGAGTATATGGCGTGGTACCTGTCTCAACATTTTTGCGATGGATTTGATGTTGAGAACTGGCTATTACTACTGATTGACTAAATCCATACCTTAGAGTCAAAATGAAACTGAGATAGGATGGATCATGTAGTTATTTTTGAGTAATTTCGCGTTTGACTCGCATGATTATAAATTATATGTGAAAGAACTATTAAATTTGTATAAAATAAAATGGATTAAGAAAACAAATAGATATATCTATATTTTTAATAATTTAAACTGTATATAGAGCTATCAATTTTAAGAAAGAACTTAATTTGGTTTCATTTACGTGTGAGAGAGCACAGTCAATAATTATATACTGCAAAAAACTCCTGTAGGTAAACATTTTTAGTTTGGGAATTTGATCTCATTATATTTCGCTACCGAAGTTTGATATGAAGATATTTATCCGTTCAGCCCCGATTTTTCAAGAACTTTTCAGTTTGCTTCTGTAAAGCTTGGACGAACGAGGACGAAAAATTTACCATCTGGGTTAAATCTTGGTACTGTAAGCGCTCCTTGTCGGCCGAGTATTGCTACAAAAATGTCAAAAAAAGGTAATTTTATTTTATTAAATCCCACAATTGTAGGGTAATTTATGGACTGCAACATGCCAATCATGGATGGATTTAAAGTCACTTCTCTAAAGTTTCAATAAAAAGACTAAAAAAAGTGGCTAATTACTGGACAAGCTGGCTTCCTGGCCAGTAGTAAAAAATCGGGTCTGAATGTATAATATAGTTGAAATTTAAGTGAAAATCGGAATTAACTTAAAAAAATTAATGAAGAGTTATAAATTGTTGGCTGTTAAATAACGAACTAAGCAGCTCAATATGGGACTTATTCGATAGCTCCTTAAATAATAAGAATAGTTTGTTCTAAAGCCATTACAATAGCAGTTCCCTTCGAAGAGATATTGATGTCTCAAAGTCCGAACCAAGAAATTAGCCTAGTTCTAAAACTTATGACCAAGGTATCTCGCAACACAGGCCTCCTACGAAAAAGTTGTAAGGATCAAAGTTGCTTATATTTTAATGCTTAATTGAATGATCATAATTTCAGACCAATATCTCACACGTAAACTGCTCTTTATAATTTATTAAATTAATTATTAAATTCTCAGCTATTTTAAAGAGTCATTCATATTAAATTTTATTGGCTAGGAAGCGAACGATCTGTGATACTTGAGCTTAAATAAAAATGAAGATTTTTTTTTATAATTGTAATACATTAATTAACTAAACCCAATTCTACTTATCAATATTTAAATGTCGACTAAAATTTGCGCTAAATTATAAATTGAGTGTCTAAATTTTAAAACTATTCCTTATTTAACTTTAGAATTTTATATAAGCTTCTATTCTCTCTTGATTTAAGTTCACTTTTAAAGTTCCATTGCGTAAAAAATTTCAAAAATAAATAAAATTCAACAAAATAAAACTTTATATAAGTATTTATTAATTATAAAATATATATAAATTTAGGAGCTACCCTTTCTTAAGTATTGCAAAAAAAAAAATTTAAATTATTCAATCCTTATGATTTAAATTCGGGATAGCCATACTCGAAATCTAGAATGAGAGTCTTAAATAGAATAGCTTCCCTTGTCTTGGGATCATTAATTTCATTCAACTCTTGAAAAATTAAAAAAAAAGAAAATTAATATAAGTAGCAATATTCTGAATCAGAAATAAAATAAAAATATATAGAGTTGCATCTCTCCTCATTTACATATAAAATAAAGCTTAGCAATTATGTTCTATATCGGTATATTATTATATTAAATAATCTATTTTTAATAATTCCATTATGAAATATGAGTTTTTATATGCTTTGCATTTTTGCTATAATCCTAATAAAATTAAATTAAATACCAAGCTCTGGTATAAAAATTAATCAAGATTAAAAAAAAAAGTATACTTCAACTTCTTAAAATTTTGAAATTTTTATTTATCTTAAACATTTTTATTGGATTTTTGTCTATATATCTTAGGCTTCACAAAATAACTAAAGTTTTTGCCAGAAATCATTTGCGTCAAATGTATGTTCTGTATCTAGAGGGAAATCAAGACAATTTTTTTCTTCATCTCCAAAAGTGAAATATCTTTAATCGTCTTTTATATATTCAGTTTATTTAAAAGGCTTTAACAAGAATGAAATACAACCCCCCAAAGGATGTTCAAATATCTAATTATAGAGCACTATTGAAATATTGGCTCCATTACTGTTTTAATCCCAAACAGCTCCGTAAATCCTTTCATAAGCTTTTCCAACTGCTGCTATCAAACTCATTTAATTCTTATTTAATATTATACTTTATTACTCAAATATTTAAGTTCTTCTTTCTTATTGATTCAATTTCTATCAAGTTTAATCTAGTTTTTATTCATTAAATACATTTTATTTTACCTTAATTGGGATTATATTAGAATTTTGCCATGTCCATCCAAAATTTTCTTTATATGATCTTTATCCATCTGCACTTTTCATATTAACATTTAAAATATTTTTTTTTACTTGCTCCTTATTGTCAGATGAAATCATTTTAATGTGGTTATGAGTACATTTCTTTTCGATATTTAATGCTGCAAAAGAGAATAACATAAACTTATTATAAAAATAATTTGGGCGATAAGTTTGAAGGGGATTTTAAAAATTGCACTCATCTAATCTATATAATCCATATTCTATAGATTGGCTTATCCGCTTTTTAATATAACTTATTACAATTTCTCTAAAACCTGTTTAAAAGTTAAATTACGGAAGGATTATAATTAATATCTACATTGAATTCTGATTAAAATTTTAATAATGATTAGATATAGATTAAAAATATATAAAAGAATAAAAGGTCAATGTTTAAATAGCTAAAAAACTTCACCAATCATTCATGATATTGGAGTTTATGCACTTATTTCAATGTTTTTGTTGCTTCAAGGTTCCATATTATCCATATTAGGATTAAAAGTACCAAGAATTCAAAAAATGTAAGCTCTATTAAGATTTTGTTTTTCACCCCCATAGTAATAATTTTAAAAAAATAATAATTTACTGCCACAAATTATATCCAATTTAATTCAATTGCAGATTTAATTATAATTTCAATAAATTCTCAGTTATTTTACTATAATTGAGCTTAGAAAATATGGAACTAACTCGTTATTCTAATAATTATATGGGGAAGGGCTTTCATCGACATTAAAATTTTATAATGAATAAAGGTAAGTAAAAAATATATCTATAGAATAATTTTTGCTCATAAATATGATTCTTCCAGTTATAGAGGCAATGCTTGCTCAACATCTAAGACTGCAAATTTTAATCCTAATTTACTCAATTTGAGGTCAGCTACACCTAAATAAATTCTATATTTTAAGCTATTATTTTTGCCATTGTAAAATAAACTTAAAGTGTAACATTTTTATATAACCAAAATTTTATTCATGATTAAGGAGCTAATACTACTAATTTTCAGCTATACTTGTTTAGACTTATAGCTGAAGCATGTTATGTATTTAAAAATTGCACTTTAAGTTTATTTTACAATGGCAAAAATAATAGCTTAAAATATAGAATTTATTTAGGTATAACTGACCTCAAATTGAGTAAATTAGGATTAAAATTTGCAGTCTTAGATGTTCGAGCAAGCATGGCCTCTATAACTGGAAGAATCATATTTATGAGCAAAAATTATTCTATAGATATATTTTTTACTTACCTTTATTCATTATAAAATTTTAATGTCGAGGAAAGGCCCCCTCTCATTATAATTTTTGAATGGAAGTTTATTAAATTTTAAATGATAATTTTAATGAAGCATTTAATTATTTATATTGTTTTATATTTAGACTGTTTCAAGAAATAGTCTACATCAAAGAACTTGCAACATTTACAGATTAAGAAGATTAAAACTTAGGTGTAAATGCAGTCCACTAGTATTCATAACACGAAAAATTATACTTTTATTTCTCAATTTTTGCCTTTATGATAAATTTATATATTAAAATGCAATTGCATTTATTTTTATTATAAAAATTTCTGACTTAAAATCTTTTAAATTATCTTAACTCCAAGTTTAGTTATTTAACTTTTTTCCCTTCCTTTCAATTGTGTAATAAAATCAAAATGGATTTCTAATTTTGAAATTTTTTATCTATCATTATCTCCTCTGCATAAATATTGAATTTTTATATATCTTAAAAAAAGTATATTTTTGCAAACTTAACAATGAAGTCTAAAGTGTTTTTTAAGATGTCTTCTCAATTCCCAAGACCATACTCTTGATTTTTAAAAATCGCCATTTTTTTTGTTAATTTAAAACAATTTAATTATAGTTGAGAATTAAATTAAAATCGTTGATTGATTAAAATAACAAATGTTGAGTTGCTACTTGGTGGCTGTTAAAATCGGTCAAAAAGCCCTCGATCCGTAGCTTGTTGGATAAACTATAAAAAAAAATTAATATGAGATTTTTCTTTAAATTAAACTCTAAAACACCTCTCAAAATAGAGAATGATGAGCGCAAATTCCTAAAGATCAAATCCCTGACTTGAATAAATTGGTTTTTATAATCTGGACTGAGCACTCCCCACAAAAGTGCAATGATAAAAATTTCTGAGAATTTTCGCAAATCGAATGGAAAATTAATTAAATTCCTTAATTTGATTTATTAAATTTTAAAATTTTAATAATTAATTTTAATTCCTTTTTTATTTTATTCTAGCTATAAAAAAAAAATTCTTCAGTTGTTTCATCTTCACATTAGATGCTGGTAGAAATTTTCGAAGTTTATATTAATTTAATAATCGAACTATGAAAATTTAATATAAAAAAGATTTAGCAAAGAAAGTTTTTTCCTCGAAAAGAGAGTTAGATTAATAACAAAAGCATTATTAAATATAACTTCCATAGAAATTTGTTTTACTTAATTTTAGAGATTTTAAATAACACTTGTTAGACTAATTCATCCTATGTGAATATAAAATTTCTACCAAACTCATGATTGCTCATTGCCCATCCAGCTCAGCATCAAGATGATATGCTTTCTCAAATGGATAATCTGCATTTATTGAGCAGCATAAGCGAAGGTAAAATAAATTGTATGTGAGCCAGCGCCAGCTCAACTAATTTCTATATAAAAGATGACCAAGAAACTCTCAACACAAATCTCTGTCAAAGGAGAAGCATTCAACGATATTTAATCTTCTCCTTCATTTAGAAGTGGACGTCAAGCGTAGCAATGTTATCTCTAAGTTTGGATATCCTTTATCCTAGCTCTCCTTTGTTGAGGCTTTAGCCAAAAAACTAGTCGAGCAAGCACTAAAGGATTTAGATATCAAATTCAAAATTCGTTGGGAACTCTTGACAATCATTGATAGTATGCCTGCAGAGAGCTAATTAGTCCTTGCTCCATCAGGCACCTTTCAAGGTGATATAGATGAAAATTTAATAAAAAAGAGAATTGAATTAGATATTAAATTAAAATGAATTAAATGAATTAAATGAGAGGCAGTTGAAGTATCTCAAATTTGAATAATAATTACACCATTAGATTAAGTATGAAAGACTAAGAACTTTTTATCCTTACGACTTTTGTGTGTGAGCGCTCAGTAAAGAGTTATAAGACAAGTTTTAATGAAAATAAAGATGAGGAACAAGAAGAATGCGTGAGTCATATCTCGCTGTTGAGAGGTGCAGGCAAGATGATTAAGGATGAAACTCATATTAATTTTTAATGAGCTATCGAACCAAGCTGCAGATCAGGGGTTGAATCCGCGATTTCAACTGACACCATTTTGCAACTCTCCATTTATTATTTTAACCAATCATCGATTTTAATTAAAATTCCTACTATATTAGGCACCACCATTTTTTCAGGAAGAATAATTCTAGTGAAGGCTCTTCGTACTTTATGAGAAAGATCCACTAGTTCATCCGCCATTTAAAAAGCAGCAGTATCGATGCTATAGACCCGATTCTGAAAATTTATATTTGGACCAAATGGGTTATCTTTATTTATCAAGAGTTCAATTACACTTTTGTATAGTTTGAAAAGAGCTGCTGTAGATGGTAGAAAAATGCTATCCATACTCAAAGCCTTCCAAAGTCAGGGTATAACTCACTGATGCTGAAGTCCATCTTTCTTCGAATAATAAAAGGATCAACACCTCCTCAGATTATTTTTGGGAAACTTTAGATATGTAGCAGTTCCTTGCTAAACGAGCCTCGATCAAGATCTCTCCGATTCCATTAATAAGACATCAGAAGGTTGCAGAGCTGCTTGAGTCTGAGCAAATGCTGGACATCTTCTACTCAATGGGACTTATAATATGTAGCAGTATCTTAAAAGAACCTTCCTCTCTCTTCAATTCAGCATGGCTTAGTGAAACAAGTCCTTCTCAAAAACTGTTGCCAGCAAGAATATTTTTCCTATGAGGCTCATGAATTCACTAGCAAACTACACTGGTTTCAGTATTGCAAAAGATGACTTGCACTATAATATAAGAAGGGTATTTAATAAAGCCATGATTGATTATTTTCCTATTTTAAATTTTATTCTATATTTTTTTTCATGATTCATTGCCTCATCTCGGTTATTCTATTGCAATTAACTGTAGAAGACGCTTTTAATTTTTTCTTTTTTTCTTCATGTTTTAGCTTCATCCTCATCTTTTATTGGTCATATTTTTAAATAATTGTGAAATTTCTAGAGATAACTTGGGATAGTAATTATTAGAGAACAATTTTTTTCCTTATTGGCTTACTTAAAAATATTCTTTAAAAATGAAGATTCAACTAAATTTCACTGAATAAAAGTTTTATTTACTATCAAGGACAAGATAAATTTCAATTTCGCACTATTTTAAGATATTTTCTTATTTTATACATCGAGGTTATCTCGCTTATTTCTTCTAATAATTTTTTAATTTATGGTAAGAATTTTATTTGGAGTGAATTTTTGAAGTATCTATTTGCACTTCATCAGTTGAGTTATTTTTTGTCTAAGATTAATTGAACATAATTTTAGATTCTTCCTCCGAAATATCATCTTAATTATCTAATGCAGCAAGATAAAAATAATTAATGCTTTGATTTAGATATCTAAAGTTTTAAAAATTTAAATGAATTAAAAATCATAGATACATCATAGATACATTTAATTTAAAGATAAATTATTTAGTATGATTTTTTTTATACTAATTATTTTTAAGATAAAAGATTAATCATGTAATATATTAAAATAAAAAATAATTTTTCAAATTTAATAAAATTTTTTATTTTCTAAAGTTAGATTAATTAATCATTCTTTATTTAATTCTCATATTTTAATATATTCTTTAAATTTTTTTTTTATTTAATTCCACAAAGAACTTGCTAAAATTAATAAAACCTTTTCTAAAAAATAACAAAATTAGTTGAAATTATATGTCCATTTGGTTATTTTATTTTTAATAAAATTAATTTAGCACAAAAGAAGATGTTAAATAAGGATTAAGAATAATGATTTATAAATTTTCTAATAAATAATTTTCTCAGACATAGTGATTTATTTAATAAATGTGAATTCAAAAATTCTATCTTTAAATTTATGATTAAATATTGATTAAGAGTAAGAGGATGAATAGGCATACTTTTTATATTTTCGAAATGATTAGCCAATCTCACTATGGTTTCAGTTATTACAATAAGTTTAACAAATCATAAATTAAAAATTGAATTACTTATTTGGGCTCTTTTGGAATTGCAATTTTCTTATCTATCATGGGTAGATTTATCTTTAATCTCAACTCTTCTTCTGACAAAAAAATAATTTATTATTGAGTACTAAAAAAAAATATTATTATTTTAATTTGGAATAATAGGAAAATTTAACATAAGATACAATTATAAAAGCTTTTATTTCTCAGATTCTAAAATTGATGCGAATTCATATTTTTTATAATATAAATATTCCCTAAAATTTACTTTACTTTATAATATAAATAAGTTAAAGATGAGCATGGTTAAATTACTTTCAAGTAATATGATTATAAAATATTGAATTGTATTTTAATATAATAAACTGCATTTACATTTGATATAGACATAAATTAAAGTAGTTAAGAATTGTAAGCATAATTTTAAAGTTATATACCATTGCTTTAAGTCTTCGTTAATATTTCCTTATTTATTTTAGAAATAAAATTTTAATTGTGCTTCGATTTATTTATAAAACTAAAGATGCAGAACTTTAATTTAGAATAATATCCTGTCTAATAAATATATTTACATCCGTAAATTATGAGGCTTAAAATTACCAAAAGTATTTAATGATAAATTCTTCGCAGTCAAATTATTGAATTTCCCATTAGTTCACAAAATTTATAAGTTTATTGTAAATTAATTTAAATTTCAAAATTATGAGAGAGTAAAAAAATTATTTTCTACTTAATAATTCAAAAGTACAATTGAGTTTATTTTAGAGTAAATAAGATATTTAAGTCGTAGGTTTTTTTTAGTTTTTTATTATATTTGAGAATTTAATTAAAATTGATGATTGATTAAAATAATAAATCAGGAATTACAATTTCTTGTCATCTGAAATTGATAAAATACTCCATATTTTGCTGCTATTTCTATCTTATCAAAGTTTAAATAGAGTTTCTTCTTTAATAATCTCAATAGCACCCTCCTTTCAGCAGAGAGATATGATGCGCGCAATCTTTATCTTCATTAATTCTAGTGTCCCTTATTACTTTGAGAAGATAATCCCGATACAAAAGTTTTGAGGATATACATTTCTTAGAATTTTAAGATAAATAAATTGTGCAATAATTATCTAATTCTAAAAGGTTCAACTTCAACTGATTTGTTAAATTTTAATTTGATATATAATTAATTTTCTTTTCCTATAAATTTTCGGTTATAATTTAATTAATGAATAAACTAAAAATATAAAAAATAATTTTAATCAAGCAATTATTGCTTAGATTTTTATAAGTGAAGCAATTTGATTAATAAATAAATGAATGAAATCTCAATTCTTGATTTTGAAAAAAAAAAATAAAAAGAGTTTCAGAGTTTCTTCTATAATAATTTCCAAAAGTACCTCATAGATGAGCGGCTAAATAAGTTAATTTATAAACACACTGAAGTTCTTAAATATCTTCATATTTGTAATTCATATTATAGCTGAGTATTTAATAAAAAGAGAATTAAATTAGATATTAATTAAAATGGAAGAAATCAGTGACATTTGAAGTGTGTCCAATTTGAATAATTATTAAACCATTTGATGCAGCATAAAATTCTAAGAACTTTTTAACCTTGTAGCTTTTGTGAGGGAGCGCTCAGTCAAGAGTTATAATCGACAAAAGTTTTAATGAAAAAGAAGATGAGGATGATAAAGAATGCGTGAGTCAAATCTCACTGCTGAGAGGTGCTACGAAGATGATTAAAGAAGAAACTCATATTAATTTTTTAAGCTAGCGAACAAGCTGCAGATCAGAGGGTGAATCTGTGATTTCAACTGACACGAAGTTCCAACTCTCCATTTATTATTTAACCAATCACCGATTTTAATTAAAATTTCTATTATAATGAACATAATAATTCAACATAAATGTTAATTTAAAAAACAAGCTAGAGCTTTTGGATCTATTATGAATAATTTAATTTTGATGAGATTCAACTCTTTCTGATTTAATAAAATCATTCTTTAATAAATAATCTACCTATAATACTCTCCAACAGCTCCTAAAAAATCTTTTTTATTTTGTATACAGATTCTTGATCGAAAATTTAAAGTGAATTTTAAATATTTTTATAAATTTTCAATGCAAGATACTAAACTCTTTTGAAAGCGCTCTCTAGATATATTTTATGAGGAGTATCTAACATTTGTAAATCGCCCTCTTTAATTTTTATAAAGTGAAAGTCCTAAAAGTCATTATCATCTAAGTACTCAAATTTGTTGTTATTTTATGATAAATTTTCACAGAGTCTGATTTACTCACTAGTCTTCTATTCTATTTTAATATTTTCTTCTTAGTTTTCTAATTATAGTAAAAAATCCTTAAAATTTTAAATAAATTGTTAGATTCTTTTGATCAACTTAAAAAGTCTTTTACAAAATAAAAAGGTTTAAGAGATATGAACAACGCTTTGACTATTATTTGATAATTGGTGAACGTCATTAGTTTCTGAAATAGTTTTCCAGTTTTCATTTTACGAAGATATTATTTCCTCTCTGAATTATTTTTAATTTTAAAATAATAATAACATCTATAATCTATATAATAAAAAGCAAAACACCTCGCTTCATTTCAGTTCTGCAACTTATAATATCCTAAAATTCTTTGGAAATAAAATTACCCTTGAAGAATAGTAAAGAAAAACTTTTGCTTTTATTAAGAGAAAAATAATATATAAGAATAAAATATTTTCACATTTTTGAGTATAGCATAATCTCTTTAGCTCGTAATTTCCTAGTATACTGTGATATATGATTATCTAAAAATCAGACTTCTTAATATTTTCTTATTAAATTTTACAAAGCCATCTAAATAATTTTGAGTCTTTTATATAATAATTCATAACTATGTTATACTATAGATTGGAATTAAATCCTGAATTTAAGAAGGATGTTTCAAAAATAAACTAAAAATAATAGGAATATATTTAATTCCAATTTAAAATGGAAATAATTTAGTGTATTGGTTCATTTGGAAAGCCACTATATTTATTTTTCTTCTTTTGATCTTTAAAATTCCCATTTTTATTGGATTCCCATTTTTATTGGGCTGTTTAAATAATGATGTAAGCTTAGTTTTTGCATTAATGGCTATAAATTCAGTTTATACTGTTAGAAGCCACTGTTTTTATCCTTAAATTACTTTAGAGAGTTTGAATTCAAGATTTTAGAATATTTGTGGTGAAAGACAACCCTATAAATGCAAAAAATTAATCAAAATTATTTTTTAAAAAGTGGTTTTTAGAATTTTGCTTCAAAGGAGCGATTCCATTACCACTTTTAGGATGGCAGAGTCGAAAATAGGCCTGCTTCGCCAAGCCTTTATAGAAGCAAACTCAAAACTTTTTGAAAAATCTGGTCTGAGCTTCTAATATTACTTCACTACTTTAGTAGGAAATTTCTGATGCAAGAGGTTGCCCACTGAGTCGTAAATATCCCTACAAACTATAAAACCATAGATAACTTACATAGGATAATAACTGATTTCTCTAAACAGTACGAAAGTGCTGATTTTTTGAAATTGATTATTAATTATATTCCTAAAATTTTACTTTTACTTTACTTTACTTTTACTTCACTACTTTTTATTCGCCAATATGATAATATGTAAATTTATTTCCACATTTTATTTGAGAGAGAGCGTTAAAGGCAGCAAACAATTACTCTATGCTCGAATAATGCAGCTAACCTATTTTCTCTTTGGGTCCGCAAATTAAGAATAACTCACATCTTGATACATAATACTTAATTATATTCTTCTGACAGAAGTAAAAGAACCGGAAAACAAGAAAGATTCGAAAAAATAATATAAAACAAAATATAAAATGATCAGCTAAATTTACTATATTCGAGCATATTATCTACTATAAAAGCTTTCTTCTCAGACTTTGTATTTAAAATTAGTTTAATTATAAATCATTAGCCATCAATTCTAGTTAAAATTTAATATATTAAAAACTTTTTCATAAAAAAATAAAATAAATTTCTTTTAAATAATATTAAAGTGAATCCGTATTTAGTCTATTAAAGAGGATTCATTTAGTTTTATGACATTTTTTTTATTAAAATGGTAAAATCTTATTGATCAATAACTTATTTATTTTAATAAAATACTTGAAGAGCATATAATCTTGATCATTGGTTGTTATCATGCTATTTTCTTTTTTAAAAAAATTTTATCTGGAATATTTGAGAAATAATTCATATCTATTATGAGATGTTAAGATAAAATAATTGATATTTGTAGAAGTAATATTCCTTCTTATTTATCTTATAGGAAGTGATTGCCATTGATTGGTATAGTTGGATAAGATAAATTAAATTTACCTTACTCACAAAACCTAATTTCTGTTAAGTACAAATTTATGCTTGATTTTAAGAAAGAGATAGACATATGTATTTCTTCTACAACTTAAAGTGGGAAGCATCATTAATAATTAAAAAAAGAATCGCTATCATTAATTTTTTTTGGGATTAAACAAGGTGGGAAAGATCGAAGTAATGATAATCGGTTGGGATAAATAAATTATCTGAATATTTCTATTTATGATCAATGATTTGAGTAATATAGCTAAGAATTTAATAAAAAGAGAATTAAATAAGATATTAAATTAAAATGGAATAAATGAGTGACAGTTGAAGTGTGTCCAATTTGAATAATTATTACACCATTCGATTCAGCATTAAATTCTAACAACTTTTTATCCTTGTAACTTTTGTGTGGGAGTGCGCAGTAAAGAGTTATAAACGACACAAGTTTTAATGAAGATGACGATGAGGATAAGGAAGAATGCGTGCGACATATCTCACTGCTAAGAGGTGCTGTGAGGATGATTAAAGAATAAATTCATATTATTTTTTGATAAGCTATCGAACATGCTGCAGATCAGGGTTGAAACTGCGATTTCAACTGTCACCATTTTGCAAATCTCCATTTATTATTTTAACCAATCATCAGTTTTAATTAAAATTCCTGCCATATTCAAATAGCTACTTTGTTCATTTTATAAATAAAGGATTAATAAGAATGAAAATTGAGGGGAAAAAAAGTAAATTAAATGATTTCCAAGGAGATCTCTCGTAGCTCTGATAGATAGCGGTTAAAGATCAGGCACTCTATTCTTTGTGGAATTTAATTTTAAAAGGGAATCAATTAAAAGAAGAACTTAATAGAAAGAAAAAGCATCAGATAAGCAACTAATAAATTAGGATTATTTGAATATTCAAATCTGGATTCAGATCATTATCATACATATAATTGTCTTAATTAGGGCGTAAAAATATTCCAGTGTTACAATCAAAACACCAAAACCATATTATATGATAAGAAAGTGAAAATAAGTTGTGTATAACTAATTTGTTTATTAATACTTATAATCATGCTAAATTTTAACATTAAATAGACAATCTAAAATCTTCTAGGAAGGTGGTCTTGACGTCTGTCTCATATTCTATGAATTTTATACCTTTAAGTGATTTCTCTATCTCAGATAACTGAGTGTAAGATTTCATAGGTTGATTGATTATTACTCTCTAACTTTTTCCAAAGTTTCTGATACCTTGTCTATATTACAAAGTCTTGTTGCGTATTATATTGCATCATCTTCACTTTCACACTAGTATTATTCCTCTGGTTTCCTATCATATTCAAGTATAGGTTGCAACTATAGACAAAATGTCCCACTGTACTGAACCGTTGAGCCAAGTCTGTCTCTATGGGAAGTAGCCTGCAGTTCCTTGTACCGATGCTTCCTCAATGTTTTCTCTTCTTGCAACTCTTTTGAAATTTATGACAGTTGCTCTGATTGGTTCAAAGTTTATCATGATGTTCTCTGGCTTGAGATCTCTGTTCAAATATGATATCATATTCAACTTCATCTCTCCTTTAATGAGATGAGTGATAAACCTGCATGCTCATACTTAATCGGCTTCTTTCGGAGAAAAATTCTGATTTTGATCTCTTTTAGGAAGATGAAAGGCGATCAAATCATGATAAATATGAAAATCAGCAAGATGAAGTATTTTTTTAAAGTTTTTATCCCTCGTTTCTCTCAACACTGTCAGTTCGTTCACGAACTCAAGACCTCTCTCTTCCTTCTTTACAAGGTAATCAATTCATACGACTCTTTTTGAAAAATGATGCCTCTTTGCTTCGCATCAGCAAGGTGGAGGTAAACAGACTCCTCCAAAGTTACAACTCTCAAGCATGGAGTCTTGTTTTGAGCCCGCTGAAACTTTTCTGGCACCACACACTAAGGTCATGAACTCAATCTTCCTCTTCTTCTCCTTTTGCTTCCTCTTTAGTTGAACCTTCCTAAGGTATCGTGCTTGCCTCTTAGCTGGCACCATCTTTAAAGTTTCTTTATCCTCAATTACGAACTCATCCATGTGTTTCTTCTCCATGTATTTCTTGAGGTAAGCAGAGAGAAAGAATGTCTGCTCACAAGTTGAGCAAGATAAAGACCGTCCACTTTCTAATGCTTCATGTAGATCTTAGGTTTGTCTGAGTGGACTTCCTTGATGTGCCGCTTGAGGCTCTGAGGATATTCGAACTGTCGTTGACATTACTCGCATTCAAAAAGTCTCTTCTCCTCATTGATATCAAGAGCAGCAACAAGAGGAGCATCAGGGGAGATAGTTTAAACACCCACCAACTTCTCAACTCTTGGCTTGACAATTTAAAGACATCTTGCTTGAGCTCAAGTTTAGAGAGCTCTCCCTTGCACTTAGTGCATACAGCATCTTGTTTGGTTGCTGCCCGGAACATTAGTTAAGCTTGCCATCATAAATTCAAATTTTGAATTATGAAGAGGCCGCCACTTATTATTATATATGCTGCCTAGGTGCAGAGCACTCACGAGAACATCAGAGTCCAAAGGATGTCAGTTATTGATATTCTTCATCTTTCTTATTTATTATTAGATAGCTCCATATTTAACTTTTATTATGCTTGATTTGGTTTCCAATTAAGTTCATAACGCAGTTATTTATGCTAATAATTCCGTTGGCAACCATTTTAATAATATCGACGCCACGAAAGACTTAAAAATAACTGCTACTAATTTCATTGAAACGCGATTGAACTGCTACTAATTAAGTTGCAGCAACTTTACTAACTAAGTTTTAAGTATAATTAATATCAATTGAATGGACCCACCCCATATAAAAAGGAGCTCCATCTTCACAACTTGCACCTAATTCACTTAGTTCTCTAGCTCTATCTGTTTCAGCTTGTCATCCTATAGGATCTCATTATTAAATAGTAAGACTTTAGCTTCGTTAGGATCTAGATCAATTATAATAACTTTGATTTTCAAATAGAACAATGAGTACTCGAGCAAGATGATGAAAAACTTGAATGTTAAGCGATTAAGAATGGAAGCGCAAGAGTTGAGCAACAGGTTCCGAAGCAAGGAAGACCTCTACTGGTACCTCACTTAGCAAGGAAAGAAGCTCTCATGCTATGGAGTAACAATAATCTTAGTTCGTTTGTTCCTTCCGACAATGTATGGAACAAAGATCTCGTTCCTCAAAGCAATTCTTGCTGATGAGAAGAAAGCTTTAAAAACAATCGATGTCAACATGATGGAGATCCCAAACTATCCTGAGATCTCAGTCACTAATATGTATGACGATGCGATGGGAGATCCGGAGGTTGCTCTATTCCTTCCTAACAAGGAACAACTCTCAA